>JAQQAE010000301.1:17861-28552 GCA_029823295.1 Pseudamia nigra
GACATCCTGAGCTAAAGTGCTATGTGATTGTGCCCATGACACAGACAGAAAGTAGGTGTGGTCAACAGCAACTCATTTCCATTTAATACAACAGGCACCCAAATGGCCCATTTGATCCAGGGCTTAAAACCCTCTCGATATGCACATGGTATGATTTGTCGTATCTTGAGCTGAAATTTAAAATGCACATTCTAGGAATGTAGAAGAATTAAATTAACTTGTTAAAAAGGGTACAATATGTCTCCTTCGATAGAAAATATTAATTCTTAAGTGACAGAACATGCACAATCTCCTGCATCATACAGCTCAACAAAACTGACAAAAAGCACATATGAGATGTTGCATAATCCTCGTGCGCAAGCAGATTGCTGACCCTAATTGTTGGCCTACTTTCTGAAACACTTAAGCACATGTGAAAATTTCAAATATGTTTCTGGGCCTCCATGAAACATTTATTCTGAGCACAAAACTCAATGCACAAATATTCACCAGGAACCAAGAATTTAGAATAAAAGAAGTATGGATCAGGTCAAATATTAATCAAAAATAGATCAAAACTTACATACTGTAAGCCTTAGACAATAGCACATTCATGCACAAAGCAAACAAATCCATCTACAAAGATGTTAAAATGTACAGAAAAACATACACCAATCGGCCATAACTCACACTCACAGGTGAAGTGGTAATAATGTTATGTAATTACAACGACACCTGTGAGTGGGTTAGATATATGAGGGTGCGAGCGAACATTTAGTCCTTGAAGTTGATGCATTTAAAATAAAAAACTGGGCCGCATAAGGATGTAAGCAACCTAGAAAAGGACCAGACTGTGATATGAAGACAACTAACTCAAAACATCTCCAAATGTGTGGGTCTTGTTCGGTGGTCCTGGTCCTGCAGTGGACAGAACCCCATGAGCAAGGATCTCAATCCAGTAGAGTATCCAATGGAGCAAAACATTACTACCACATACAGTAATGTTGTGTAGGTTCCCCTTTTGATGCTAGAACAGCTCGAACCCAACTCTTGAGCAGTACATTACACATTACCGTGACACATACTTCAAATCCTGTAAATTGTGAGCTTATGCCTTCATGAATCTAAGCTGTTTTTACAACACATTTTGAAAATACTAAGTTGGACTGAAATCTAACCTCAAGGGCTAAATGTTCACATGCTGCCTAATACATCCATCCACTGACAAAAACCAGTGGAATAATATAATCATGACCATTATGACCATTTCACTGGCTACTCATTATAATGCTATGGCTGATTGGTGTATATGGAGTAAGTAACCTAATCAAAGAAACTATGTTGAAGATATTTGATTCATGTATAAAAAATAAACATCTGAAAATATGTAATGTGCAAAAGAGAATTTCCTGTATGTGTTTGATTTTGTAAACATTGAGTGAAAAGTGCAATAGTTTAAATATCCAAATAAGTATATATAAGTTGATAGAGGATGAGACCTTTATTTATTTTTTTATTACAGTATTTGAAGCCATGGTGTTATGCAGTAAATGGACTATATTTATATTCCTGTATATTTATAGCATATGTAGGTTCTAGGTTGGAATGTATCGATGAATAAACAGATTTATCAGTACATATACACGTATATTTAGACTGTATATTTTCTGCTTGACTAATAGGACTATGTCTGAATCAGTTTTGTTTTGAACCTTGTGTAATTCATTCTTGCTGTGGGCTGTGAAAATGTCACTAGGAGGTGTATTGTTCCCATGAGGAGCCATGTCCTCCGGGTTCACCTCATGATAGACCTTCTCTGTATCTTTACTAGTCTGTTTTTAGCCACTAGCAGCAAGTGCCCAGAGTTTGATGCCATTTAGTCAAACCTATGTTAAAGATTTAAAGATTAAATATGCTGTATGTAGCTTTTAGCACTTCTAAAATGACTCCTCTCAGCTTTGTGTCCATGTGGTCTTTGTATTGAGACTTTCACGTTGACTTCTGTGAAACTTGAGCTCTCCTCTGGCGCCACCATCAGGTCAATCTTTTAATTTGTGCCACATTGTAGTAAATCTAATGCTTAAAGCGTCAGTTGGCAACTTGTGGAAAATATAGGACTTAGCCACAAAATGTGAACGCCTACAGCTCTCATTCTCTGCCCCATCTTTCACCGGAGCCCTTCTTCCTCACTGCAGAGGAGTGTTCCATTCAGTGTATAACTACCTTCACTTGACCAACCACAGTCATCACAAACACAGACATATCTGAAGCTAACACACCCTTATCACTCATTGGTGGAACTGAATGGGAGCGATGGAGGAGCAGTGGATCTTTGAAAATCATATCACAAACTGTAAGTGATGCAAAAGGAGCCATTTTTCTCCCAAATGACTATAATAATGTCCTACTACCAAAAATAGTGACCATTTCAACCAATATGACTAAAAAAGGTACCAACTGCAGCTTTAATCATTTCTCATCTGACTGTTATATTTACTTTTTTTTTTGCTCTACTCATCATGTTGTGTTTTTCGTATGTTTTGTCATGTGCATTACACAGGCTTCTCTGTCATCTGTAAATATTCTGTATAATCAAACTGTTCTGATAGATTTTATTTATGTGCAGTATATATATGTCTAAAAAAGTGACCGTGTTAGCAGTAAATGTAACTTAATGTAATAATGAATGTGCACGTTTCACTAGGACTGTCGTCGTAGTGAAACATGTGCAGAGCAGTAAATTCCAGGTTTGTGTAAAAGCAATATCAAAAGAATACCTGTGCTCTGAGACCCCTGGGTGACAATTCAGGGTGATAATTAGACAACGTATAAAGGGATATTATCGGTGATCTCATTAAAAGTGCTAGTGTGTGTGTGTGTGTGTGTGTGTGTGTGTGAAAGAGAGATTTTCTTCATTGTGTGTGGGTTCAGGGCCTTATTGAGCACATCACTGTCTGTACAGCTTCTCCTCAGTCTTTGATTGTAACACACATGACATAATTGCACAAATTGTGAACATCACTAAAAATGTTAATAAATACACGTGTAAAAGATGGTCTTTTTGTTGTGTTGTTTTATGCAACTTTAACGCAGTCAGGAATATTATTAAAGTGTGTCATATGTGGAAGTGATTTTCTTCTTTTTTTTCATTTTTGTTCATTTTGTGAATTTCTTTATTCACTTATTCATTTTTGTCTAGTTTTTGGACTGCTTTGTTCATTTTATGGATTATTTTGTTCATTATTCTTGATTCTTCTGAATGTTTTGTGAGTTGCTGTAGTTTTTTGGTTCATTTTATGAATTGTATATTTTTGTTGATTGCTTTGTGATTTTCTTTTACATTTTTCTAATTTTTTGGTTCATTTTATGGATTATTTTGTTCATTTTCTTGTTTCTGCTGTTTGTTTTGTGAATTCTTGTACATTTTGTTAATATTTTGTTAGTTTTGTGGATTGGTTATTTATTGTGTTCTCCATTCTTATGCATATTATTCTTTAAAAGGTAAAATACATTAAGAAAATTAATAAATATTAGTGAATTACCATAATATCTAAGTTTGTGTCCTAAGGAGACGTGAGATTAAATCTTTACAGTCTTGAGCTGAAAGAATCAGAGAACCACTGATTTAAAGAATAAAGACCTGCTGAAGCAGCCTCTGTGTACAATATTGTTTTATAATTTGCTGCAAATATAATTTCAGCACAGGTAAGAGTGGCATCACATGAAAGCACATAATATAAATAAAATATATACAAATATAGTTCATAGAATGCACTGGATGTCAGGGTACTGGGAATGTGTCACCTGTATTTCACTTGAACTTATCACAATGTAAATATGTACAAGGGTGAGTATTATAAACCTAGGATGTAATTTTGGGCAGTATTATGACCATTTCCTCTCAAAAGTGTTTCACTTGTACATTGACACTTGTACATTGACACTAAGTAGGCATTTTAGGCAGGCATCTTTGAATCCTTCTGAAATGTCAAACATTTCATCCCTAAAATAAGCAATAAATTTCATTTAAAAATGGCATAAAATAACCAAATGCACAAAACATTGGCATGTGAAAAAAGTGAACAAAGTGAAGAATCTAATCATGAGAATGAAAAAATATTCCATAAAATAAACAAAAGAACAAACAAATCAAGATGAACAATGTAACAAACAACACAAGAATAAAGTGAACATTAAACCGATAAAGAGCAAAAGAATCCATCAAATGACTAACATGAACAAAACACTTCAAATATGATCAATCAGGAATAAAATAATTGAGAAAATGAACAAAAACATAAACACTGTAATCAACAATGAAAACATTTTACAGAGAGCAGGGTTTTTTTTAGAGACCTAAAGGTTACAAGAAACTGAAATCTACACCCAAGTTTTATCTAGGGGGACAAAACCTGCTCATCATGTGTTTTTCAAATCACAGATCCTGATCAAACACTTCTCTCCGAGCCAGAAACCTGGATACAGTGGCTCTGTGAATGTGGCTTCAACCTTGTACAGAAACGTCATACAGTGTGACACCTCGTAAAAAGATAGAGTTCCTTCTCTGAATTTCAGATAAACCCCCACCCTGTCACAGCTGGGGGGAGTCATGAGCTGGATGCTGTCACTTTTGTGGCTCACTGAGTAGTTTGTGGAGCGATCAAGGCTCCAGGAGTTTGCATTTCCCCCAAAAGCTGACAGTGTAGTGCGCGACTTTCTGTCTATTCCATTGTAGGCGAGCGCAATCTCAGCTTTACCTCCTGTCACCTCCACCTCGTAATAGCAGCGCTCGGCCTGCAGCGCCTCCCTGCACAACAACTGACGCCTGTGGAGAAATCGCTCCGGGTTCCGCAGAGCTGGGCCCTTGAGCGTCAAAGGGCAAAGACGCACCTCTTTGTCACATTTTGAAACATGCAGGTCTTCATGAGCTGTTGCAGGGTCCAGGGTAAGTTCACATGCATCTGAGACATGAAAGAAAGGGTAGCACATTGTAATAATATAGTAACAATGATGTAATTACATGGTAGTTTAATGTTCTACCTGGTTACCTGGAAAGACTTGTGGTCGTTTGTGTAAAACAAAGAATCGGGACTGCAAAACAGTAAATCACTGTGCAATGTCATGATAACGTTGGATTAAAACAAGCATGAAGATGCAAGAGCCAATTAGAAAGACAAGTCGCACGGAAAACCCAATCAAGTTCTGCTTCTTTGTGGTGTCACACCACTTTTCAGAAGAGCAAGAAAAGATGTAATGATCCCAAAGAACCCAAAGGACGACACCAGGACAAATGCCAGGCAAAATGGGTCTTTTGTAGTATAGTATTTTAAATATTGATGAGAAAAGTAGAAAATATACGGGTTCTTTGGTGAATCACTTGGTAGAATGGGTACCACACAGGCCGAGGCCTTATCTGTGCTCAATCTACTACTCAGGTCCCTTAGGGCATGTCACCCCCACCACCATCTCCCCTCCCCACTGTGCTATCAAATAAAGGACAGAATGCCAAAAAAGACACTTTTGTACAATGACCATGACTGGATTTTACATAACAGACTTCGTAGGTCTCTCATCGCCACCCTCTGCTCCTTACTGGACAACTTCCCCAATCCCCGTCTTTCAAAGCTCTGCCCCATCTATCTTATTTCTTTTCCTCATCTGATCCCTGACTCATGCCTTCAGTATAGTCTTGTGCCCAAACAATTGATCTCCACTGGTGTACAGAACAAACGTGTATCTTCCACTGAAAAGCATCTTCAGGGTGGTTGCACCAGATAATAGTCAGATCTTCAGGAAAGGCTGATCCAGATGAGACTCAGGCCCATGGATATATCTGCTCCATCCCAGTAACTTCCTCCACAGCAGGAGCCCACTTTGTTTCACTTTATGACAATGGACTCCCTGTTGCATGGTTTTTCCAAGTTGAGCTGACAACAAGGTATCCAGCTGGCATCAAAATCAACTCAGAAGTATGGATGACATCTGCACTGAGACAAGCTCAGCTGTTTCTATCATCTGGATCCTGCAACTGGTGGTGATAAGACACTGGTTAAGTAAAGGGCTAAAGTTAATGGTCCCTTGGTCCTTGCAGCACTATGTTGTAAATTGTCAATCTATTTCCAAAGCCTGGTCAGACACTGTTACAGGAAGTCCAACACTGCCTCCAACACTTCCCAGGGGAATGCTTAACTATCTTGTTCACTTCAAAAAAGCTGGTAACCTTGAGAAAGTGCCTTGGTAATAAACAGCCCTCCTCCATGTCCTTGAAACTGTGCTGCTCCAATTTCTGACTTATTTGCATCAGCATCCAAAGTATGTGGCCTACTGGGGTCTAAGGCTAGATTTACAACAATTCAAATCCTTTCAACCCTTCTCCATCCATAGGATGATGCAAACGTTGGAAATTTGTGCTATAAGAAGGCAGACCAATGAAGCTCTGGAATTCTGTCTGCTTTATGAGAGCAGCCCACTTTCTAAACACCTCCGTGGACCACCATCACACCCTCACAGAAGACAAGGCCTCGATACTAGACTTGTGCAGAAAAGAGCTTACACTCAAATGGCTCAAATGTCAGACTGGGATCGCAAAGGTTTTCAAGAAGCACTAGATGTTCCTGGAAACTACAACTAGACACAATTATATCAGGTCCAGCCCTGTTGGTCCCTTTACAGTAGTAGATGGCTAACATACTCAGTCAAAATAAACTCCTCAGCAAGCTCTAAAACATTTACAAAGACTGCACTTGCCATACATCTGAGGTGAGGTCTCTGACAAGACTGGCACTAAAATTTGCCATCTTGAGATTTCTTACAGATGTCATATGGCATGAAACTTCATCTTCACCTCTTTTTTCACTGTCCATTACTGAGCACAGCAGTGATACAGACACTGAACCTGACTTTTACCTTTGCAGCCCTCATTCCTGATCACCCAAAAAGTGCCACAAACATTTCCAAGAAATAGGCCACAGCAGTTGTAGAGGATAAAATGTGTTTCATGTCTAAATATTAAAGAGGAATTTTAAAGCTGCATTTCACAGCCCATTCAATCTCAGACTACAGTGTCGAGCCAAAAGGACACACATGTTAAAGATAAATCAAAAATAAGGAGGAGGCCTGACAGGGAATACCCCAGCTAAAATTTATGGGGCTGTAATGGTTGTGGATATTTGAATGAGAGAGATCAGCAGAGGAAAGGGAGCACATGATATCAAAAAACATTGTAATACACTAGAAATATCCTATATGATGCCCCCAAATGGAAAAACAAAGTCAAAATATGGAAGGCATTCTGGCCCAGGTGGACAGAAGGAGAGAAGGGTCTTTCTTTTGTTTGAGGGATGGGTAAAAAGTCCCAAGATAACATAACATGTAAAAGTCTGATTGGATGAAGTTAAAGAAGGGTTAGGGGTGGAATAAAATCCCAGATCGAAAAGTATATAAACTGGAACTTCAAGACCCGAACTTCAGATTGCCCCGGGGTATTCTCACCGGTGTTTCTCTTGTGTGCTGTACAAATAAACACCGTTGACCTGAGGATTGTCTGGTACAACTCTTCTTTGACTCTGAGCGAGTTCTTCTGATAGAATTAATTGTTGCTAAGCTAGTAGATAGTTGCTAAGTATCAGGCAAAGTTTTGAGAGAGAAAACAAATTTCATCTGACAAAAGTGGTGGAACCCTATCCATTACACATTCTACTTAAAATTTTACTGTGACACAAAAGGGAATGCTTGCAAACCATGGGAGGAAGAGTTTTATCATTATAATATCGCATAGTAGGTAGTGTTATGTGGCTCCTTGAATTTTTGCAGACATGATAAGTACAGCTATGATCCATCATGCGCATCAGACAATAAACTCACATTTCAGGAAGTCTTCTCTGGTTTTAGGTTCTGCAATTTGTTGAGTCATTTGAAAGAGACCTGCGGAAACTGCAACAGAAATCCGGGTTTAGTGTTTAATCAGTGATCAGTAGCATCTGTACCAGTTCTTCTGTGTGGGTTTCCTAAAATGGGCCATACTGACAATCTACTTCAAGAAATACACAAATTAGTACTTCATACAAACCCACTTCAAAATATTCAACCATCCCTTTGAGTAAAAGTGTGTAAATCTTCAGTGTTGTTGCAGTATCCATGCCCAGAAGACACTCGTCCCTCAAAGAAAAGAGGATATGATGCCGGACTACCCTAAAAGGCACCGCTGCCGTTACATTACATCAGAAGAGAAACAGATGAGAATTCAGAAACTGCAGCACATTTCATTCCTCTCCACTGTTGGAAAGATGTTTGTTATTGTTATCCTGAACAGGCTCATCACTGTTGCAGAGCAGAATTTTCTACTGGCACAATGTGTATTGTGCATAAAATGTGTTTCTAAAATATTTTCAGTGACAAAATGCTTTTGAACACCTACTGGACCACGCCTGAGCACATCAGATGTCCCAGACATTTGTAAAGATTGCACTGTTCTTTCATGAAGGTAAGACTGACCAGACTGCTCCTCCAATCCTTACCAGGCAGTGTACCATCACTACAACTTGTTAAGACATCAAGGACTTTTGGCAGCTGTGATGCAGCATCTCGCACAACTGAAATCATCTTTGGGCTGTTCCATTTTTAGAGGTTGCCGCAGCAAATCATCTGCATCGCCAACACCAGTGATCACAACAAGCCACATCTAGTGTCTGCACTATTCCAGACTGCAGAGTTTCTTTGGACACACAGGCCAACAGTAATAGAAGTACACACACATTTCTAAAGTTTATCCTGGAGTTTGCACAATTCTAAGAACCAACTGCACTTTAGAAGATACATTAGCAGCTGTTTTACCTGCTTGGCATCACAGACAATGTTACGACATTTCCCTAAAGTTACAATACATTCATTAAATCTGATAATTTGTTCAGGTACAAACCATAGGACACTGGGGTTGTGGCTTCACATCTTTGCTGCATTTCCTCTTCAACATCTTCTGTCCCTTCTCTAGTCTCCTGTTGTGATTCACTTGTAGCTGTATTGAAACAAAATGGAACAAATGTTTACTATGAGCTACTGAACTGAGGAGATAGTACTGCATATTCGCAAAAAAATACACACCAGTCTGAATGATTTTGGCAAATTCATTATCACAAAATGTCTCCAGTTGACTCCCAAGTTGTTCAACAGCCTTTTTTATGGATTCAAAGGGAAGCAGTGAATCCTCTGAAAACTCACAAAGGTCTTTTTCACAGAGATGGCGCTGTCTGGGCCATTTCTATAAGGAAAGGAGGATAAAACAGAATGAACAGATCATCTATCACATACAGAGAGAGATCAAACATCTGCAGGCAGAGATATAATCCCAGTACCAACAAGAACTCAACATCATTGTCAGTGTGTGCCAGATGATCCAGGTCAGCATATCTTTTCTTCATCTGCTTCTTCTTCAGCTTCAGGTTTTTGGTGGAATCCTGAACCTGTGCTGCACATCGCTGCTCCATCATGCCAATCAGCTCCCTCACTGAGCTGTAATGTCTCTGCAGTGAGTCGATGACACCAGCCAAAATGCTTTCACAGTGGTCATCTGTCTCTCTGGCCTTGTCCTGTTTTACACACAAGTCTGCAGGATCAGTGCACATGTTGGGTCTTTGTCATTGATTGTCTGGAATACTGAATAATCAGCGTTCTCCTCACCTCAATGTGTTTTAAGATCTCCACTTTCTGGTTCTGTATTTCCTCCTGACTCAAGAGAAACTCATTGGATCGCCTCTTCATGTTGATCAACTCTGCCTTATTTTGTGTTGATGAGCACACACAGTATATTCAGCCTTGTAAAATATTTTAAGCTTGTCCCATAACATTTATTATTTCAAAAACAGCTGTTGGGTAGGCTCTGAAAAAAAACTGCTCCTTTTGCTCTTGTTTTTTGCCTACAACCTGTCCTGGACATCCTGTCAGTCAGGTTTGGTATAGTAGTGGTAGAATATATTATTTGGGCATGAGCCACCATGAAAATAAACAGCTGCAGCTGATTAGGTGGAGCTGCAACACAATGAACTGTTGCAATTCACATCTCACTGATCAAACAATCACAAAAACTGTCAATTCCCAAATTAAATTAACAATGCATCTTGACAAAACTGTTCTCGAGAGCTGAGTTTACACTTGATTCATGTAGTAGGCTTGATAATTGGTTTGTTCCTCTGGATTATTAACTGACAAAAGGGAACATTTCGTGCTCTTCTGTAATTTACATACCTGTTTCCTCTTCCGTTCTTCTTTCACCAAGCCAAAAGTGTGTCCTCTGTGTTTCTCTGAAGCACAGACTGCACAGATAACCTGCTCATCAGTGCAGCAGTACACATCCAAAGAGTAGTGGTGCTTCCTGCACAAAGAGTTTCCTGCTTCTGTATGATTAAAAGGTTTCTTCAGCATTCTCAGGCCAGAGCCACCCTGATTTCACTCTGTTTCTCTTACAAGCTCAGCTTGAGTTGTGAGTTTAGTCAGTTCTGAAAGGAAATATACCCACACTTTCTGGACTGTCTCTCATCACTGATCAAGAAGCAGAACTGCACACAGGAGTTGTGCCTACCTAGAATTATAGCGGGATTCCTGAAGACCTTGCACCATATGATCGGCCATCACAAACTCTGCAGTGTCTCACCAGAAAATGGAGGAACATCAAATATTCAGTTTCATTTCTACGCTGGCAGACTACACTACACTGGCAG
>JAQQAE010000302.1:0-35963 GCA_029823295.1 Pseudamia nigra
ATATAGACAGGTGTGTGAGTTTCCAAATCATGTCCAATCAACTGAATTTACCACACATGGATCCAATTAAGCTGCTGTAACATCTCAAGGATAATCAGTGGAAACAGATGCACCTGAGTTCAATTTTGAGCTTCACAGAAAAGACTATGAATACTTATGTCCATGTGATTTCTCAGGTTTATTATTTTCAATAAATTTGCAACAATTTCAAAAAACATTTTTTCACATTGTCATTGTGGGGTGTTGTGTGTAGAATTCTGAAGGAAAAAAATGAATTTAATCCATTTTGGAATAAGGCTGTAACATAAAAAATTGTCGAAAAAGTGAAGCGTTATGAATACTTTCCGGATGCACTGTATCAATAAAATTAATCAAATGACCAGAATAATCAAAAAAGTGAACAGAAAAGGAAATAAAATAAAATAAATTAATATAACTAAAATTATGAATAAAATGAACAAAAATGTAAAGAAAATGCATCAATGTAACCAAAATAATAAAGAAAATTAACAAATCAATTAAGAAAGTGAGTCAAAAAACCAGGATAACAAAACTGGCAAAAAAACTTTAAAGAAATTCCTAAAATAATGCATAAAACAATAAAGAAAATGAACACAAATGTGCAAAATAGTAAAGAAAATGGGGAAAAAAACAACAAGATGAGAAAATAAACGAGGAAAAATGTGCAAAGGTTCTATGACCCATTTTATTTCGGGTCCCTAAGTTTGGGAAACACAGATGTTTACTGGTGTGATGGTGCAGGAAGATTATTTGCTGAATCAACGTTTGCAGCATCGATCTGCAGAGTGGAAGAGACAGAAAGCATCGATATATCGCTGATTCAGCATCGCGTCATGGCAGACATATTCAGAGGAAGTGTGTGTGCGTGTGTGGGTGTGTGAGAGAGAGAGAGAGAGATGGAGGAAGCATTCGGTCCAAGGCAAACAGGAAGGCTTCACTTCCACAGGTGCAGCTGTTGTGTGCGTGGCAGAGGGGAGATAAGGAGGAAAGCGGGGTCATTATCGGGGCGTCTGAGCCGCGAGTGATGAGGGCCCTCGCATCTTTGGCAAACACATCCCTCAGAAGTCTGCCTCGCCCGGGAAGAGATAAGTCTGTCAAAGCTGGATCTGTTTGATTTGGCCCAGCACCTGAGCTGATGAAATCATGCTGCACAAAATCAGTCTTTTCCTGCTTCAGGGCAGCCCTGTTCTAGACCCCATCATCTGCCGACAAGCTGGGTTGGACTCTTTCAAATGAACATCAATCTCGCTGGATTTCAGTCTTTTGTAAATATAGTTCCATCATTACACTGAACTGAACCTTGTAGTTTATGATCAAATAGAGATCACCAGGTCACGTTGTCATCTCATGTTAAGAGCAGAGATAGAACAACAAACAACACAGATACAGGACTGGTCAATGACCAGCAGTGGCAAGATCCTGTAACTCCAGAGCCACAGACTTGTATGAAGGATGGGAACGGAGAAAATGGATTAGGAGAACGCACCAAACTACAGGGAGGACACAAAGTCAGTAACACAATAAGATGATATGGAATTGAGTGCAGAGAGGGACATGGAGGGAGAGTGGGGGGGGGGAGGGGGTCAGTCTTGCAAATTGGCTCGGTGGAATTTTAGCCCAGTCCTTTTACAGAAAAGCTTGTTTAAACTCCAGGATGCTGGTGGGTGTCCTCAAATGAACTGCTCGCTTCACGTTATTCCACAACATTATGTACAGCAATATTGCATAATTTTCAAATAAATGATCAAGTATAATATTTTTGTTTCCTTTGTTTCATTGGATTCTCTTTATCTACTTTTGGGACTTGTATGAAAGTCTAACGTTTTAGGTCATATTTATGCAAAAATATAGAAAGTTTGAACAGGTTCACAAACTTTCAGGCATCAATGTATGTAGTTTATATTTAGTATGCAATTATGTTTTTATCCTCTACCATGTATATTCACAATGTCTCCTTTTATGATGGCGGTTAAATTGTAAACTACCGATCCTTTACAGAAGCAGTTTATAAAACCAGACCCACTGTTACTATGATTCCCATTTACTTGTCTTCCTGTCCCATGCCAATCATGTGCAAAAATGGCTTCCATCCCACAGAAACCCCATGACCCAAAGAAAAATTCTCAGCCTCTCCTTTCCTGATGTAGAACGGCGGCTTTTTCCACTTTTATTCAAGACCTCCTATCAAGTGTCTAAGTGTTGAAGCAGTCTGGCTCTAACTTGTTTTGCTAATGTACCTCTGCTGCACTGGCTCTTTGTTAGGGTTTGTAACATTTAATTAGGTGTGATATGTTCCCTACTAAAATGTGCCTACTGAAAATAGGCAACATAAGTTGTTACTGTGATAACGGTTTTCTTCAATTAAATTTAATCTGTGCAATCTCCTAAAATGTTGTGTAATATTGTGAAATCTTCTCAGTCTTTGTTTTACTTCAATTCCAGAGCATTATATTAATCTCTTTATAAAACTAAAATATTTTCTCTGTGCAGTTTTTGGTTGATATTTGTCAGTAGAGTAATTTATACTTGTACGTAGAACAGGAATGAGCTTACTTGTTCACCTGGTTCAATGAGGTCTCTTCATTCTCAGTCCAGTGGTCTCAGGACACAATAACAATGTTGTCAATACAGTTAACGTGTATGGACAGCATAGTGACCTGTGCTGTGTGACTGTCTAAAGTTGATCGACGAATCCTGTTGGCTGCTGGATGCTGGTTTGTATGTCCGAGCTGTTGCAACAGCTTTGCATGTCCATAACAGTAATAATAGCTTAGAGATGGTACAGAGTCAGTGGAAACACAGTAAGTAACTAAGTCAGCTTCAACTATACAGCACTTTTCAAGACAATAGTCACAAAGTGGTTTACGGAATAAATAAATAAACAATAGGTACAACAATTGAGAGCAGTGTAAGAGAGAACTAGGTGAAATTAAGCCCATAAAGGTGGGTCTTTTTCATAAAGATATCAACAGTGTCCACAGTTCTTAACTCCAATGGCAACGAGTTGCACAACTTGGGAGCCACAACCTTAAAAGCACAATGTCCTTCTGTTGTAGGCTTTACCAGGGTGCCACCAGCAAGCCTTGGTCAGAAGACCTGAGAGCCCTGCAAGTTACATGTGGGTGTAAAAGTTGACTAATGTAGAGAGGTTGACCATGAAGAGGTGTAGGTCATAACCAGAATCTTGAATTGAACCCGCATGTTTATGGGAAGCCAGTGTAAGGAGGACAGAAATGTAGTCACGAGACGTACACACAGCTGATTGTAGATGCAACCGCCAACCTTGTGTAACGGATTTCACGAGGACTAGTACAGTATTTGTGCAACTGTCACTGAAGCACAACGCAGAGTGTTTGGGAAATGCATGGATGAAACAACAACGCAATAAGAGACCAGACAGACAATAGGCATGTGAAGTTCATCTTTGCTGTCATAAACCTTATGTGGGTCTTCAGCTTAGTGCTGTTAGACGACCATGAAGACTCTGTCATTGGACTAGACAGAGACCATATTTCATATTAGACATTGTGCACATACAGTACATATTTTAGTGTTGGTCTTATGTTTGGAATGAGTCTGGGCTCATTGTCAGGGTGGTACCACCTCTGCCCTGTTTTGAACCATCTGAGCATGTCTTACTAACAGCCTTTTCAGACAGAGTTTATCAAGCTGGGTTTCAGATTTAATTTAAAAACCTTCCTAGAGGACAACTTCTCAAAATGCACTGTCCCATTAGCCCTAAATAACTCAGATTGATTCCTGCACCCTGTAACTCCATTTCCTGAAGTGTCTTTGATCTGTACATTCTCAAATAATTTCACCAGAAATAACCTCCTCATTCCCCTCTCAGCTTGACCCCGAGTAAACTGTTTCACTGTTTGAAGACTGAAACATGAACTCCTTCAGATGCAAAAGGAAGCAGCCCCACCTCTGTATCCACTAATGCACCACTTCCCATCTCCTAAAAGTCACATGAAAGGTTCATTATATAGCATTTAAATGCAAAATACAAGATGTAGAACAATGAAGTAAGCATCAAATCAACAGAATCAACCAGAATAAGAACAAAATGAGAAAAAGCAATAACAAATAAGAAAATGAAAAAGTAAACAAAATGATCAAGAAAATATCAATAATGAACAAAATATCCACAAAATCAACAAAAGCTAATATAATAAAAAGAATAAATAAAACATGGACAAAATGAAAGAAAATGATCAAAATAATCAAGAAAACAAGTCCCAAAATAACGAGCAGAAGGAACATGACGAACAACAAATGAACACAATCATCAAGAAAAAAGTAAATGTTTACAAATTGAACAAAATGTTTTGCAGTTGCCACAATTTAATTAAAAAATGGCCCAAATAATTGAGAAGACAGTAAAAGAGAATAAAATAATCAAGGACATGAATTAAATGTCCATAAAATGAGCAAAAATGAACAAAACTTGTTTTCTAGTCTCCAGTTTGTTGAAGGTCTACACTGAAAAGTCATTGTTATTGGATATTAAGTTGTATATGAAGTCTGAGGTATAAAATAAAACCTGTGGAAATATGAATCTGCTCAGTGCTGTCAGTCCTCACCATAGACTGTATATATTACTGGACAAAGTGACCGTGACTTCACCCATTAGTTTCTGAAGGGCCGTTTTGAGGCCAATTAGGTTGTCACTTCCTCGACGGCATATTGGAGCCGAAAACAGGACATAACCATATTTGGGTGAACGGCAGCACGGCTAATGAAGCGTTCATACCAGGGGACTCATGGGAAGCTAATATTAGCCGCTAGCTTACTGACGTGATAAAACTTCACCACGTAGTGTCAAAGTCATATTACAGTGTTGTTGGTGTAAACACTTACCTACAACTGCAGTCGAGTGTATCTCATGTATAACTATGGCCATATTGAATAAAAAGAAGATACAGTATGACGGTCCGAATCGGTCCGACTTCACTAGTGAGCTGTTACTATAGCGACATGCCGATTAAACCCCAGCACGGCAGTTATTTGTTGGATTATTTGATATCTTAATAACAGAGCAAAAAGTTAAAAATGGACCACCACGTTACTTATTAGAAGGTCCAAATAAAATGTTTGAGACCATGATGACCCATGAAAAAAATGTATTCGCTTAGTATTTTCAGATAGAAGTCCAATGTATCTCTCTGGGGAAAAAGCTTCTTGGAGCTGGATGATCAGTTCCCCAGCGGCCAAGCGGTGGGATTGCAACATAAAGTTACTTCCGCATTGGCCTCACTGAACAGCCTTGGTCCTTGCCCCTTGGTCCTGACAAATCCAAACAGGATGAACAGGAAAAAGAGGCTGTTGTGACATCACAGCTTGCACCAATCATCCCACCTAAGTTAAAGTTCAGTAGAATTGGGCCAGTAGAATTCCAAAATTGTCCATGGAAAGGTTGGTAATCTGTGGTTAAAGAATATGATCCCGGGTCACCTTTGGAACAACCGGAGAGTTTTTTGATTAAAAAGTGGGTGAATACGATGTGACAAATCAGAGCGTATGTGCTAAAGTTACACAAAGGCCCTTGGAAAACCAGGGGAACTTGAATCAACACTACTCATTTTGTCTACACTCTTATAGATGGCTTTAGTAGGTACATATCTGCTGTACAGATCTGCTTACATGTTAGATGTGGGACCTTTTTAAATGCAGCTCTCATGGACTGAGCCTGTCCCCGTGTTTGGCTCTGGTCGAGGCTGGAGCAGCAGGACCGGGTGTTTGTCCATCAGAGTTCTGCAGACCAGCAGCCAAGACCTGCAGCTTGTGTCGCAGCACCCAAGTGTGTGCAGGCTGCTTTATTAAGAGATGCTCAATTACTGTAGATCCAATGGTCACAGCTCACTTGTGCTTAATGGAGCTAAAATAAAAGCCTGGACCTTTTGTCGAAGCCAAGGTCACGGGTGGGTCATTCTCTCTAAATTATATCATCAAGGAAACACTCTTTTAAAAAAAAAAAAAAAACTTATAATAAAAATGCCTGTCAGGAGATTAATCTAAATGTAAATCAAGCTGTGGCCCTAATCCACAGTTTTAGCATTCATTTGCTAATCTAAAGATTTTCTCAAGCAGCTGTGATCTGTTTTCTCAAACTCAGTGAAGTGCTGCAGGATAAAAACGGGCTGGAGATCTGTGTCGTCCTACTTTTCCCACTTCTTGCCCCATTTTTGTGGCTTTCGGCTATTTATGCCTCGGACCGTCTGTTCATCTGCTCATCAGAGATAATGATCTGAAAAATGATTATATGACCGTCTATTGTGTATATTGTTTGACTTCAAAACATGTGACACCAACCAACCAGTTTGTCCCCTCATGTGACTTTGTGAAATATTTCCCTCTGGTGTCCCATAACCAAAGCCATGTTGCTTGCTGTTAGTGTGCCAGTCCTACAGCTTTTATCTCAGACTCTATGATTGCTGATGGTTTGATTAAAAATGGAAAATTGTTTCCCAATTAACACGCACTACAATTCATTTTCTGTCCCTCTGTGTTTTGCAGGAACAAGAAGAAAACAAAAGTGCAACTAGTTGGCCCGAGTACTACATTGATCAGCTCAATTCAATGGCAGCTGTAAGTAAGAAAATGAACACCTTTTTCTTGGTTTGGAAATAAAAATATAGTCCTGGAGGATGGATGCTGCTTTTAATATTCAGAAGTGATCCTCAAGATTTCAGAATAAACGCACCTGCAATACATTTGCAGTTCTGAAATGTCCCTTTACTGTATAGGAAAGAGAACGAAAAATGAAGTATTTTATGTATTGATGTAGTTAACAGGGACAATGTACATTAATGAACATTTCTGTAAACGCGAGAGTTATCAAAAGGGCTAGTTTTCATCTGTAGTCTGCAGACAGATGGTGCTAGTCAAAGTAAAAGTAAAGTACAGTGTTTAAAATACAAGTCAATGCATGTCTAATTCAAACGTAACCAAATTTACAACAGTAAAAACAAAGAATTAACATTGAAGCAATAACTGAACGACACACAACTGACATAATCAGGCAAAACAACACTGAGACAGCATGTGAGGTCCTGAAGACAGACAAAGACAAAGGAACAAAATAAACAAAAACACAACAAAATAAGAAACAAGATATACAAAATGAATAGAATAATCTGAATTGGCTGCACAATTTGCATTAAATAGTGGTTAAAATCACATACCAACAAATCACATTGTTTTAAAATGACTTATTTCTAGCCACAAATAATTACTGCAATAAATGTAAAGCCAATATTTCATTCAAATTTAAAGTCTGATTTTTGAGTGAAAGCTTCCTAGTTTTTAATTTGTTAGTAAATGTAACAACAACAAATAGAAAATGACATGAAAAGATACGGAAGGAACAAAAGGACAAAAAAAGTCACAAAGACAAAAAAAACTGAAAAAGATGAAAATGACATGAAAGGAACAAAATAAACAGAAACATGGAAAAAAAATAAGCAACGAAATATGCAAAAATGAATAAAATTAGCAAAATTGACTACAAAATAGTCACGGAAATGTTCAGAAATGAGGGAAACGATAAGAAAGTAAACAAAAACAAATGAGAAAGCAATAAGGTAAGCCAAAAAAGGGAGCACTATGATCTACAAATTAAAAAATAAAAAGAGAATGAATGAAAATGAGCAAAGTAATATAATCAACGAATAAAAATTAACACAAATGATCATTATTTATCTAAATCTAACTTTAATTACCAGATGACTGGGCAAAACATGTTTATGGTATAAAACTTGAGAAACTACAAACTGTTTCCAAACTACTAATAGTAATAACATGAAAATTTGTAGCAAAATATTGACACATGATACAACAGAACCCATTAAACTATTTTACTCCCTTTAATAAGATGAGTGACATGCAGAGAACAAATTACTGTACAGGGTCAGTAGAGATGATCTTAAAAGAAAACCTTAAAAATTGTTTCCACTTGGGTTGAAATCGTTACTCAGGCTTCTGTGGGCATTTTAATCTTTTGTTGAACAGAGAAAGACGCTCCTTGCTCTGGAGAAGGAGGATGAGGAGGAGAGAAACAAAACCATTGAAAGCTTGAAGACGGCACTGAGGACACAACCCATGAGGTGAAACCACATTATCACTCACTTCACCTCTTCTCACCTTTTTTTTAGATGTCTAAAATGTGTCCTTTTAAGAAATAAACATCCCAAAGGTCATTGTGAACATTAAAATATATGTGAACGTATATTAAAGGAGTTTGAAAGCAGTTCATTTGACTTTGCAGTGACCCAACCTTTTCAGTGCATTTAAAAGCAAATGTCTCAAGTTATTTTTCACATTTCCTGAGGTCAGTGTCAAAGAAGGAAACAGACTAAGTAAATGCACACATTGTTATTATTGCTTTAAAAAAATTCAGACTGCATGGAAAATGCAATAGCACGTCTTCTTTGGACCGTTGTCTCAGAACCTCTGTCTGACAGAGCTTGTATTTTCTGTCCCATGTAGTTGAACACATTTTATGTACAGTGGTCCCTCGTTTATCAGGGGGGGTCACATTCTAAAAATAATCTGCGATAGGCAAAATCGACGAAGTAGATTCCTATGGAAAAATTCCCTCCGGCTTATGCATGATTCGCACAACGAACACGACGCCAGAACGGATTGAATTCGTTAGCCGGGGCACCACCGTATTCGTTTTTAAGGCTGTAAAACCCCTCACCACGCAGTTTATACACTATTCTCAGACAGGCATTAACATTTTCTTGCATTTCTCTCTTATTTAAACACTCTCAAAATTCAAACCTTTGTAGATTTTAAATAAAAAATTAGTACAGTATTATAGAAGTAAAGCTCAAAACCTGTTTTCAGGCCCAAACATTTGTTTGAGAAACAAAAAAAACAAACGCTTTCCTACATTAAAAAAAACCACAATTGCTTCCAGAAACAACAAATTTAATTTCAACGATCAACCTACGAAGCTGGACAGACAAGAAACCACCAATAGTGACTTACAGTAAGTGTCACAACCCAAGTCCAGCAAAGCTGAACGCACTCTGCACTGCACAGCACAGGAGACACAACATGGAGGACATCAACTGACAATGGCCTTAGCCAATCAGGATGCAGAACACAATGCGCATTCATACGCTGTATAAAAAAATACATAAAAATTGCACAAAAAAAAAATCTGCGAAACAGCGAGACCGCGAAAGGTGAACTGCGAAATAGCAAGGGACCACTGTATTACAATTATCATATTAAGTGTAAAATGTATCTACAGTAATCATAATCAGAAGGTTGGCTTTGGGTAAATACATAGTAGTCCAACAGTTACTGTCTACAGTATCTGACATTTCTGATCAGCAAAATGAATATTATTTAAGGAGAGCTGTGCTTGAGAGACATGTTCATGAAAAAAAGTGTAATTGGCAGGAAAAGACATGATATGAGAAGAGATCTGTTTAAAGATAATACTGAAATTAACCACAATGAGATCACCTAAGCTGACAATAAAGCGATTAAATTACTATATATTTGTCTTTAATGGCCATCAGAGGTCAAAATTATCATACGAATACAGTAACCATCATACATTTGGTAACACTGATTTCCACTCTCATATTTACCACTAGGATTGAAAATCTAGTCCAAATAGTATTGAAATTGCATTATAGCTAATGCAATATCCCATCGCTGACTTGAAACTTGGCCAAAATAAACATGCAAATCTGCAAATCCAATTGGAGACAAATGATTTGCTCTGTTGACCCCTAATGGGAGGAGCCAAAAAAAGAAGAAGAAATACAGTGGAACCCCGGGTTACGAGCGCATCGGCATACAAAATTTTCGGGTTACGAGGAAGACATCAGGCAAATTTTTGTGCCAGCTCATGAGCAAGTAAAATAAATCCCAAGAGCAAGTGCGCGCGCAGAGCGTGCTCTCGCTACTCATCAACTGCCTGGAAACTTAGACATGAAACTCGCGCTGTATTGTGCTTCACATTTGTACCTTTTTTTCACCTGAACTAGTGCTTTGTTTTATGTTTTTTCATCATGGGACCTAAGAAGGATGCTAGTGGTGAGTGTCATATACGGCTTTTAGAGAGTATGCTACTGTGTGTTGAGGCTTTACGTCACTGAGACACTTTACAGCAGCGGGTTGCTTTATGGTAGTGAGAGTTAGAAGCTGCATGTTATTCCCTGCCTGTTCATGCCCAGAGTTTGTGCATTAAAGCAGTGTTATAAAAGTAAAACACCGCTCGATCATTCCACAGTGAGAAGAAAACCCGTGATATGTTGATGCAGCTGAAACACGAGATCATAGAAAAACATTCTCGTGGTGTTCGAGTGACCGATTTGGCTAAGGCGTACAAGGTAACGTGTCATTATAAATAATTTTTAGAACTAATTTCATGCATTCCATTTCACATAATTAAAATAACTTCATTTTCAAATAATAACAATGAATAAACGTGCATATACGGGTGTGTATACATACTATATATTTCGCTTCACGAGCTTGATCCTGGAACAGATTAATCTCGTAACCCGGGGTTCCACTGTATTTCAATATATCCCATTATAAGTGAAAGACTGTGGCACCCCAGAGCTGCTGCAAATCATATCCTGCAGATCTAAGGTGTTTTGAACTTTTTAAATCAGGTTTCATTTAGCGCATGCCCACATTGTTTGGATGTCACACTAAATATGAATTTTGCCTGTTGAAGCCATTTAGTTCTGATTTTATACTGTGCATATTTTCTCTATTTTTATTTACAATCCTTCAAAAACAGCAAAACAAAGATGGAAGTTTGCATGTTCTGTCCCCATACTGATCTTAACATAAAGTTTATTTATTTTGTTCATGTGCATGGTCGTTAAACACATGACAACAGACGAGTCAATAAATCCAAGGTGCCTGAAGCTCTTGCACAGTGCTATACTTATTTGGCACAGAGTAGACACTCGAAAGCAGCGACCATTAGCACTACACATAGAACACAGAAGCTCTGATCAAACATAAAATCTTGGCTTGCCTTGTAGTGTGCACAAAGCACAATCCAGCCCTGAAATCTAAAGAAAAGGGTAGTGAGTATGTTTTTCCTGCTCCATATATCCTTTATCCTGATTCTGCACCTTAAGCTTTGATCCCACCGTGACTACCCTCCAAAAAATAAATCATATCGTTGATTTAAAAAAATCAACAGCTCCAACATGAATGAAGACACAAATCACTATTCTTGAAAACTGAAAGCAATCCATGTAAGTCAGTACCATGTCACACAAAATACATTTTTATTCTTTTGGTTTGTTGACATTTACAAATCGGACAGAGAAATGCATCAGTTACTGGAGCCCATGTTAATCTGTGCTGTGGAGCAGGGAAGCAGTAGTGGTGACAGGTGAGAATGTGAACCAGATCCTCGTGGCCAGATAAACACTAATCAGAGTGAGATGTGTAAAGCACCTGTGGGCTGAAGGCTCTTAATGCCATCAGCTGGGATGCACATGTTGTTCAGATTACACACACTACCCCTGACAATACACCTTCCTCTCTACTGATGAGCCAATTTGGCCTCTATTGAAACAGCTTTCTAGTCCTACAGATATTCACAGAGGCAAAAAACACTACTGTTAGTGCATCATTCTATGCACAGTTCCTCTGCTGTGCAACATCACAAACCCTAATGAAAACATATACCAGGAAAAATACCCTCAAATTTCACAAGCGTGTCACACTTTGGTTTAGCATAAGTCCACGTCTTGTAAGATTTTATCTGT
Organism: Pseudamia nigra; assembly: GCA_029823295.1. Classification (NCBI taxonomy): domain Eukaryota; kingdom Metazoa; phylum Chordata; class Actinopteri; order Kurtiformes; family Apogonidae; genus Pseudamia; species Pseudamia nigra. The sequence continues at coordinate 11,787 of JAQQAE010000302.1, forward strand.
CAGAAGGAATAAATTAGTATTAAAGAGATGAAAAATGTTGCATAAACATGATGAAGCTTAAGTGACTGAATTTAGTGCAGCAGGTTAAAGATGTTAAATGTGAGGCTTAAAATATGCAGGAATCACAAGAGGGTGGAACAGAAACACCGTCAGTTGAGCAACAGATGCAATGCAAAATGCACATAGACTGGCAGGGATTGTTGAGCTTTTCTCTCCATGCCATATGCCAATCAATGAATAATTCAGGGTGGTAGAAAAAGGTTCTCCTCCTAATCAGTGCAACAAATCAAAAAACGTTTTTCCTGTCTATAGCAGATACCTGGCTTCAAAATTCTACTCAATCTGTGGGAAATTTGCTTAGTAAACTGGGGGCCACATATAATAAAAGATGCAAAGCAAAAACATTATCAAAAAAATTTCATCTGTTGTTTGTCCCGTCTGACAGAGTACAGCATGTTCCCTAAAATTCTGAGATGGTAAAGAGAATGGACTTTGGATACTATGACCAGACTTAGACTTCTAAAATACTACAGGGAGGTGAAGTCAATTTAGCCATGCACATGGGATCCAAAAATATGACTTATATGGTCTTTGGTGAGACAGTTTTCTTTAAGCATGTTTGAATTACTTTGCCATCAACTATATACAGTATGGTAAGATAATTTTACAAGTCAAGGATTTTTTGTAAGGACAATTCAGTTACATCTGGTTTTGTACAAAATTTCTCAATGGACTGCTTTTCAATCTCCAGACGAGCCACTACTCAAGAACTTTATTGCTTTTAATTGATAGACACACTAGAGAGAGAGAGAGCGAAAGACAGGAAAGGTGAAAGCCTCTTTCAAAGCCTCGAAAAAATGGAAATACAAACATTTATAAACGGGCCCCTTCCAAATATCGACGGGGGAAAAATAAATTCGCCAGCTGTTTCACTTGAATACCTGGCTGTCCAAAGCCTGCGCATCCAGAGGACTGCATTACATTGAGAACTTCAATTTGTTTTGGAAACGTGAGGATCTGTTCAGGGCACAAGGCCCACACCTGAACAGAGCTGGAGTAAAAGCCCATTTACACTCTACGCAAATGCGCTGTGTATCAAACGTTGGCATTTATACTCCAATATGTACTTTACGTGGGTATGGATGTACACAACACATCCACTAGCGGGCAGTGTGGAGTTCAGACTGTTCTCTAGTGTGGAGTTAGAGTGGATTTCTGTCTGAAAATACTAAGTGAAATTTTTTTGTCATGAGTCATTATGGCTCAGACATTTTATTTGTCCATGTTTGACTTTTTGCTCCCTTGTTGAGATGTTGCAGCGAATGATCTGACGGATGCCATGCTGGGGTTTGATTGCATGTTGCTATGGTAACTAGTCTTCTGGTGGGGTCAGACCAAGTCGGACCTTCGTATTTTGTATTTATTCTATTTGGACATGTTTTACCTGAGATGCACTTGACGGCAGTGGTGGATAAGTGTTCACACTGACAACACTGTAGTATGACTTTGTTTGACACTGCTTGGTGAAGTTTTGGCGTGTCTGTAGGCTAGCAGTTACTTGGCATCCCTACATCGTACGCCGTTCGTGTGAATATTGTTGCATCTTGTTTTTGCCTCCAAGATATCATCCAAGATGTCACTAATATATACAGCCTATGGCACAGACTGTCCTCAAAAAGTTGAGCCATTTCTGTTCATCTTTCGGTGTTTTAAGTTGTGTTCTGTTCTTCTTCAACTCTTTTGTGAGCTGTACTGCGCTAGAGCACCCCCACAGTTTCCGGTGGCACTGCTCTATTACCTATGTTAACAATGGATCCATAAGCCCCTCTAAAATGGACCAAACTTTAACGTATCGTACGTACATAACCGGAGGGAACACCCCCCCGTTGTATCCGTATATGGTCATAGCGTAGAGTATAAATGGCCTTAAGACTACTCACAGACAATCTACTCCATGCTCTGTCACCTGCGAGAGAGGGGAGGAGTGAGAGAGGAGCTCCCTCCCCGCCTCCCAAGGACCCAGCAATAGTTTCAGCTGGAGCAGCACCTCTAATGTTGCCAGGAAAGGATTCTGCCACAGCAGCTCCTTCATCACCTTCACCACAGGCCTCACAACGTGCCTCAAAAGGTGCTTCACAGACCTCACGACTGGCCTCACCACAGACCTGGGATCCACGCGCTACATCCACACCATCCAGAGACTCTTCACCATCTTTCCAGTTTCCAGCATCACCTATGAAATTTCCTGCCTGTCTTAAAAAGTTGGTGAAATCAGGAATTAAAATGGTTCCTCTCACTCCAGACATGGCAAGATCAAGGCTAAGATTCACAAAGAATTATCAAGCCCCTCCTCCTCAGCCTGCATCACCATTCTAAGGCCCCCCAATGAAATCACTACTGTCAAAACACATAGATTAGACAAGAAAGGAACAGTCAGACTGTTCGATCAGAGAAATCTTATCCATATCCCCTGAAGATAAGTCTCAAACATGTTGTACTCAATGTCAGATCTTTAAGTAACAAGTTGTTTTTAATTACCAATTTTATTTCCTCTTATAATCTTGATTTTATGTTTCAACTGAGACATGGCTCGACAACAACACTGGTAATGCAGTTTTGAATGAGTCTAGTCCATCTAACTTCAAGTATGTCTGAATCACAACAAAACCAGAGGGGAGGGGTGTCGGTGCTATATTCAAAGACAAAATACTCACACACAAATTTTCATTTGGTTCTTTTTCATCATTCGAGTACGTGTCATTCAAAATGGAGGTGAAACAGTCTTCCATACTTTACATGGCCTCTACAAACCACCACAGAACTGTTTTATTGATGATTTTACTGAATTGCTTCCAGACGTGTGTACAGAATTCGATTGTTTAGTCTTAGTGGGTGACTTTAATGTGCATGTAGATGTGATCAATGACAGATACGCTAAAGAACTCGGTGCTGTCCTTGAAATGTTTGGTTTAACTCAGCATGTGAGTAAACCTACCCACAACAGAGGCCAAACTCCAGACCTTGTTATTACTAAAGGTGTTGTTATTTCAAATATGAATGTTGGTGATGGAGCTTTATCTGATCATTTTTGTGTCGTCTTTGACTTGTCTGTCTCACCCAAACCAGTACTTGGGCCTTCACTTGTTCAGAGAAGACACATAAATGATGCAACAAGGGCACAGTTTATGGAAATTATCAGACTTGAAAATACCCCATGTTCGATTGTTGATGATCTGTTGAACTGTTTTTCATCAAGTGTTTTAAATGTTTTAAACACCATTGCTCTTGTCAGGGTTAGAATGTTTAAAGATAGACAGAAGGCACCGTGGAGAAATGAAGAGTCTGTCAGGGCACAGAAAAGGGAGCGCCGGAAAGCTGAACGGAAATGGCGAAAGTCAAAACTCCATGTTCATTATGACCAATACAGAGAAATGTTGCATGTGTTCAACCAGATTTTACACAGAACAAGGGAGAGGTATTTTCTGATATTATCACGCAAATGCAGTAACACCTCTTGTGCCCTGTTTTCCACAGTAAACAGATTAACAAAACCTCCAGTCTCCATGCCTATAGAACAATTTTCAGTATCTAGGTGCCATGAGTTCTTTAAATTCTTTAATGAAAAAGTCCAAGGCATTAAGAATGCAATAACTTCCATAACACAAATGACAACCCTGCAACCAGCTGGTCACCCAAAGCTGACACATTTTTCACCTATTACTGACAAAACCATTGAAGACATCATCTCCAGTCTGAGTTCATGTACATGCTGCCTTGATGAATTACTTACTATATTTCTAAAGTCTGTGCTAAGCAGTCTTTTAGCAATACTCGTTCAATTAGTTAACATCTCGCTTTGGACAGGAATGTTTCCAAAGACCTTGAAAACAGCTGTCATTAAGGCTCTACTAAAAAAGAGCAATCTTGATGCCACTGTTCTGAGCAACTATGGACCCATATTAAACCACCGACGCAGGCAAAGTGTCAGTCTTAGTTCTGCTGGAGCTGAGCGCTGCCTTTGACATAGTTGATCATGTTTACAGATGTTAGAAAACTGTGTTGGAATCTCTGACACTGCTCTAAACTGGTTCAAGTCCTATCTTGAGAACAGGTCATACTTTGTTGAAACTGGCACTTGTGTCTCAGATAAAATGGCTGTGACCTGTGGGGTTCCTCAGGGGTGGATACTGGGACCCCTCTTATTCTGTACATGCTTCCATTGGGTCAGCTCATACGCAGCAATAATGTGTCCTACCATAACTATGCAGATGACACCCAGGTCTAAGTGTCAGTGATGGCAGGGGAACATGAGCCTGTCGATTCACTCTGTCACTGCATCGAACAGGTCATTGTGTGGATGCAAAACAATTTCCTCCAGCTAAATGCAGACAAAACTGAAATCATTGTCTTTGGCCCAAAGAAACAAAGAAAAAGTGTGATCAGTCATCTTGAGTCTGTCTCTCTAAAACCCAAAAACCAGGTTATAAAATTTGGCGTAATCATGAACTCAGACCTGAACCTAACCACATTAAATCAATAACATCAGCAGCTTTTTACCATCTGAAAAACATTGCCAAAATCAAAAGAATAGTGTCTAAACCAGACTTAGAGAGACTGATCCATGCATTTGTTTCCAGTAGATTAGACTACTGTAACAGCCTGCTCACTGGCCTCTCTAAACGAGCTGGAAAACAGCTGCAGTACATCCAGAACGCTGCTGCTCGAGTCCTGACCAGGACCAGGAAATGCGACCACATTAGTCCAGTGCTCAGGTCTCTGCACTGGCTTCCTGTCCCTCAGAGTATAGAGTTTAAAACAGTTCTGCTTGTGTACAAGTCCTTTCATGGTTTAGCACCAAAGTACATCTTTGACATGTTAGAGCCATATGAACTACCTCAGGCCCTAAGAACCTCAGGGAGTGGTCTCCTGCTGGTTCCCAGAGTCAGGACTAAACACGGTGAGGCTGCGTTTCAGTTTTATGCAGCTTAAACCTGGAACAGACGACCAAAAGATGTGAGACAGGCCTCAACTCTGACAATGTTCAAATCCAGGCTGAAAATAGTTTTGTTTACTTGTGCTTATAACACCTGAAAGTATATTTTCTGCACCCTTGGCTTTTAATGTTATTAATTTATTTATTTATGTGTTATGTGTTGATTTTATGTCTTCTTTGATCTAACTGTAAAGCACTTTGAATTGCCTTGTATATGAATTGTGCTCTATAAATAAACTTGCCTTGCCTTGAAAGAGAGAGGGATATGACATACAGCAAAGGAAGAGCTGGTGATCAAACCCAGGTTGCTGCAATGCAAGGCCTGGACCTACCTGGTATTCCAGGAGAGCCACAGAGGCTCCCCAGTACTTCAGAAATTTCTTTAAGAACAACTTTTAGAAAAGGTAAAAATCATTGCAGGTCTCTTTAAAGTTTGCTACAGTTACATCTTCGGCTACTCTGAGCAGTTTGTGGAGAGTAGAGGGTAAAATGACATCACTTAGGCAGATTTTTGTAGGCTTTAGGATTAATCATTTTCAAAATGTGTCTGTGACTTGCAATGTTTTTAATTCACACACATTAAATGTGTAAGTGATGGCACACAAACAGTCTCCTTCAGTAGTTTTCCTATTTTTTTTATTATTTTCAGCATTGTACATTAATAGTGAAATTCAAAGTGTGAAAGAACATGTGTGAAATTACGTAGTAAACAAATAGCTACATTAAGCTTTTATGACAGCTTTGTATTCATCACATTCACAAGGTAGCCACCTGGAAGGGTTTTCAATGCCTTGTCAACAATTAGTTTGTACCATTTCTTGCCTTCTTAATGTGCTTTAGACCATCAATTGTTTTGTGTAGAAGAAGGGTGGGTACAGGGTCAATCACCCTGTTACAGCCACTACAACTATTGTATAAATCCATATTATGGCAACAAACACTCAACTAAGTGAAGAGAAAAGTCATACATGAAGGTCAGTCAAAATCTGTAGAACTTTGAATGTGTCCCCTAGTACAGTCACTGAAACCATCATGTTACGATGAAAGTGATTCTCTTGATTCTCTCCAAAAAAGGAAGACCAAGAGCTACCTCTGCTGCAGATGATATGTTTACTAGAATTGTTAGCCTCAGAAACCACTGGTTTTCTGCACCTCAGAAAGTGTTTGGTGGTTTTGGCAACTGCATTTGGGGACACATTCACACTTTCTAAGATTTTTCAGATTGACTGACCTTCACGTATGTCTTTCCTCATTATTACTTAGCTATGTTTCTTGCCATAGTATGGATTTGTACAGCAGTTGTAGTCGCACTAATAGGGCTATTGACTCTGTACTCACCCTTCCTCTGCACAAGACAACTACTGTACGTAATGGTCTAAAGTACATTCAGAAGGAAAGAAAAAGAAGAAACTTACTCACCTATGATTTGAAAACCATTCCAGGTCATTACCATGTGAAGCTGACAAGAGAATGTCACGTGTGCCAAATTGTCATCAAACCAAATGTGGCTACAATCTGATATATAAAACATGTTCTGGGTTGTTTAACACTTTCGTTACTACATAATTCCATACATGTACTTTTTCACATTGGATGTCTTCAGTATTAATGTAGAATAATGAGAGTCCACACTTTCTTTCTGAAATATGGTCCCATAGGGCAGTACTGGATGGGGCAGGACTTCAGCACTCTGTAGACACAAATCAACAAGGTTAATTTCAGTAATCCAAATGGCAAGTAAAAAATAAGTAAACAAATGACAAATATACCTCAAGGGAATTTATAGTCTGCACATGTGACTCTTCATAACCTTTCAAAACCAGGGGAAATTTGAAACCTCATGTAAAAGATCCCTCTTCCAGGTTGTAGTAGCTGTTGTGATAGATGTTGTTGCAGACATAAAAAAAAATCTAAAAAATGATCTGATAGGGAACATCACATTCATGACTGAAAATAGGCTTGTTAGTATTTGGAGGATTAGATTTATTATTTTCATAGTCTTAAAATATTAAGATGAAAGATAATTTTGTTTCTGTTTGACATTGAATTCCTCATGTTATTCAGCTCAGGAAATATGTTCAAAGTGATTATCTATACTAGGAAAGCAGTGGAATGAGACAAACAAGCAGTCATAAAATTAGCATCAAACCTTTTTCTACTGTAAAAATCTCACGTGTAATAGTGAAGCAGCAAAGTATCTTTATGGGACATGGATTTTGCCGCTTAGTATAGCGACTCAGCAAGGATAAATCTGCAGCCGCAGCCAATTTTTCTAAATGTCTTCAGTTAATCTCATTAATAGAGACAATTGTGTGAATAGATAAGAAGCACCATACAAAACAGCTGTATGTTCCTGAGCAGCATGACCATTTGAGACACATTCAGCAATATTCAACACCTTGAAAACATCAAAAGACATGTGCAGAGCGAGTGTGTGCAGAGAACTCTGAGGACTGAACACGACACTGTGGCTTTGGAGATAAGCTGCATGCTTGTTGAGCTGCCTTTGGAAAAACTGAAAGAAAACAGCACTATTTAATAGTGTGTTTAAAGCTTTGTTATCATCAAGCATGAAATTTATAACTTAACTCATTATGTGTGGAGATGGCTATTTAGAAATGAATTAAATACTGTAGAAAACTCAATAAGATCCTAATCTTTAATGAATAAAAGGTCAACTTTTGGAACGTTTGTAATGTCCTGTTAGGTTCGTACAAGCTCAGGTCTTCGTAAAATGAATAACAGAACAGATTTCAAATTGTTTGATGACAATGCATTTCGCTTGCATCAGTACCAGAAGCACTGGGCTGATTATTCACGTCGCTTTGCGGCCGCCAAGAGAGCTGACTGCTGGGAAATTCCACTTTTAAATAATGTCTGTTTGATTTCTTGGCATGCAGCTGAGCACAAAGTGCATCTACAGACTGCATTGATGATCTTCCAGGGTAATGGAAAAAAAGCTCTTTCCCACTTTGGCATCCATATCAAGCTGACAGGTGGGAAAAGAGTGACACAGCATTTTTATGAATGGAACAGACCAGATTGCATCGTACACTCATAGTGCAAAGAAATCCCATTCATATGTCTCCCTGCACCAAAAAGACTTCTGACAACTGAGGGACAGCCTGCCAAGAAAACAACAATTCAACTCGATTCAGTTTCACTGCCACAAAAACCTAGGACTCACTAGGTTGGAGTCTACAGAGACGATGAGCAAACCATTAACTCACCTCCAACACAGCATCAAGATGAACTGGGATCTGTAGTATTTCAGTTGTCAGCCATGCAGTAATGCTAAATGATAAGACTTGGGTAAAAAACTATTTTCACTTCAACATGAAGAAAGTATTTGGGATGCAGAGATAAAAACTAGTATGTTTTGAGTTGAAAAGAGGGGAGCACCGTAAAAAACAATGAATCAAATGCAGTATACAACACAGAAATATGCATAAAGTTTGTGTAATTGGCCTTTCCTCCAAAGGCAGGAGGTGGGAAAAGTTTTTTTAAAAATACAAAAATAAAATACATTTCCCTCCTGTGACTTTGAAGGGTTAAACACAACAGAAAGATTAAAAGTTTTTATAAAGTTTAAATGCAGACAGTGTGTCTTTTGTTGTCATCTTTGTGCGACACACCTGTCGCAGAGATGTTTTAAATCTTTGGAGCTTTTATCATAAAAGCACTTTAGGTTTGAGTTGATAAAGACTGCAGTTTGATTTTAATACTATGAAATATATTCATATGTAGTCCTGTATTTTTCCATATTAAACCACTTTTTCCCATAGTCTCTAAATCTAACCAGGAAACTACCGAATATTTATATATGGATCTAAAAAACAACCAACCAACCAAACAAAAAAACTAACAAAAAACAAAACAAAATTAAAACAGTGTGAGCAGACAAAACACTATGACAGTGATACACACATCTTACTGAATTCATGTTTTTATGGCCCAATCTGAGCTGGCACACTGGACTTTTCTGAGAGGTCACAAAGTAATAACACTAAACCACTAAACTTAATTAATAACTACAATTTGACATTGTAATGAAAAAAATAATAGCGTGCTTTACATTTGCGCTTGTAAAACAGTATATTCAAAAATTCACAGATAACAACAATAATTATATTTTTGCATTAAAAATATCATTTGAATTAAAGTGCTTGCACATGCGGCATGATTAACCATTACAGAAACATTTTTAAAAAATGATTCTGGTAATAATACTGTTAATAGCCCTGCGATGAACTGGCGGCTCATCCAGGGTGTACCCTGCCTTCGCCCCACGTCAGCTGGGAAAAGCTCCAGCCCCCCCCCCCCCCCTGCGAGGATTAAGGGGTAGAAAATGGATGGATGGATACTGTTAATTTAAGGCAGCTGTGGTATAAGCCTTATATTGGGTGGCAGTCTAATAAATTTGCTAATCATTGTACAGTATGTTCAGTATCTACAAATACAGAATTAAGATACATGTATTTGGTTCAGATACACTGAGATAATATATGGTTTTCAGAAATATAAAATAGCATCATTTTGTCGTTGTATGCGTGTAAAGCACCTTGTGACTTCTTGCTCTTGAAAGGTGCTATATAAATAAAGTTTATTATTATTATTATTATTATTATCCTGGCAAATGGGCTACTAACTATTACTACTGGGTGAAAAAACTAGAAAAACTTTCATGTGTGAATTATGATCAGTTGGATCCCATACGCCACCCTCCAGAGACTCACAGGCATACTTGTGGACTTAAAAACTAATGACAACTGTTGCTTTCCTTCATATTTTTACAGTAGATACTTCAGAATTTTTAAAAACACAAACTGTATTTTTATGCATTCTGTTTACTGACATCCCCCAGTGACCAATGAACAGTGACTAGGAGAGAGACTGGCTAAAGAGGATGGGATGGTGTAGAGTTACAGGGAAGGGAGCAATGTCTGCACATCATGTGCATGTATGTGTGTGAACATCCGTGTCAGAGAAGAGTGGGAGGGGCTTCTGATGTGTGTATAAGTGTGTTCATTCAGTGTTTTCAACTGAAACTAAGTCTATGTGTGCATGAAAGCATGAAAGGACAGTGTAGCCTTCAACACTGCCCACAATCCCCTGCAGCAAGGTCATGCAAACCATCAATCGATAGAGATTGAATAAGGGCACAGATCGAGGTGAACGAAAAAGCAATAGAGCTCAGGTTGTATCTGATTTAGAATGTGCTGACCATTGATGCCAAAATTTCAACTGAACTGTTGATTTTCTATATAGGGATTGGATGCAGTCAGAGGAGAGCCGTAAATATCTAAATGATGGTTTTCTTTAAAAATGCTCCTTCCACAGGTAGCCTTCACTTTACACCTGGGTGTAATGTAGGCCAATCTTTCTCTGTATGACACATATTAGTGCAGTCCATTGCTGGACAGTCACCATTAGTCGTCACTGAGGTCCATCATTGTAGACCAATCTTTAATGCAAAATCAAAAAGCCAGTAGCTGCATTGGGCAGATTTAATCCATGCAAATGTAATTATTGTCATGTTTCTTAATCCTCTGTCAATTGATTTTGAGGATCAGAGGGAGATCACACATTTGTCTCTCCAACAACCTGTCAAGCCAGTGCCCGAATGTGTATCTTTTTCATTCCTTCATTTTAAATCCAGAAGTATTCCTGAATCTGAGCGCTGAAAGTGATTGAAGATACATGGAAGGGTGACACAGACAGTCTGTCAGACTCTCTCCATCCTTGCATCTCGCTAATAGCCTGTAATAATATTGTTTATAGGAGGGGCAGCTGGTTGTCTTATGACAGCTCCTTTTTTTACTGTTATTAACCACACAATCACACGCCGACACGAGGCGGTGTGACTGCGGCGCCGATCGCCTCTTTACACCGCTCTAACATCTCCCCCCTCGTTCTCTGAAATGATAATTGGGGAGAATCCTTGGCTATTGTCTCAAGTGCATTACATCATGCCAACCTCTTCAGTCTGCATCCCGCCCCCCTTTAACTCTCCTCTGTCGTTTGCACTGTGACAGCCGGTTTCTGCAGAATCTCACAATGTCAACTACAGACACCAAACGCATATACTGTAGGTTATAAACCGGTTCCACGCAGGATCCTACAACCCTCACAGCATCATGAGCACGTATTGGTTCAGAGTTGAGGATGTGCAGAGGGCACGGCACCAAATCACCTTGAGCCTGAAGGAATAAGGCAATGTAGGTCACTGCAATACCGGCGGCAACAGTGTGCATACTCACAGTTTATTCCTTTACAATCAGTAGAGGCTCTGGCAGCGGATCAATGTCAACTGCAGTCTCTGCGAGCTGTACCACCAAGCGGACAGTCCTAGGAGGCTTCTTCAGCGCAAACAAGCAGCGACGCCGAGAATCCGATGGTAAAGGTGCGGCTGGTCCACTGGGCTGGCATTGTCGAAAAACAAAAGAGCAGGAATAATCGCCAAATTAGACGTGTCAGGTGATGACATTTGATTTCCGGGGCCAGACACCGGTTAAAAAAAATTATGGCATGTTGCAAATTTCTGCTGTGATAAGCGGAGCTGGAAAAGACCATTGAAGGAGATGACGGAGGGGAGGCGAGTGGACTCTTAAAGTTGCAGCTGTGCAATTCTGCCTCCTCTGTGTGTGTGTGGACCATCACAAGGCAGGTATAATAATAAAAATCATAGTACAGCATAAATTGCAATCTATTGTTGTGAGGAAATGGTTAACATAATATTAAAAAGGGAAAATTACCACAGACGTGGATTTAAAGGTGAGTGGAAGATTTCGCATCATTCAGTATTGGTTAAATGCAAAGGTTTGGTCTTTTCATTCTGTTCTTAATTCTTGATTATTTTGTCTCGTTTGCTGTTCATTTCTGATAACTTTCTGGACTCTTTTGATGTTGAATTTCGTTGCTTAGTTTGTTTTTTTAAAATGTCTTTTTTTATTCTGTTTATCTAGTGGACTATGGTGTTCATTTTTTCATTATTTGGTTTATTTTCTTGATTATTTGATTCTTTTTCTTTACTATGTGGTTTATTTTTGTGGATCGATTGTTTCATTTTGGAATGTATTCTGATTATTATGTGTTGGATATTGTTCATTTTGCTGATTTTCTTCATTTTCTTGCTGATTTTTGGTCATTTTTATTCATTTTGTTGATTATTTTGTTCATTTTTGTTCATTTTGTGGATTGTCTGATTCATTTTTACCAATTTAATTCATTTATTTAGATTTTTGTGATTATTTGTGTCATTTTTTTGGTTCCGTTGTAAGCTTATACAGAAAGCACACAACTTGATGCATTAAGAATTGACTAGAAGAAGAAGTGTACAATGTTCAAAAATTCAAGGAGGATCCAGAAATGGCTGAATAAAAATGCCCCCCAGCGTCAGCCCTTAAAATTACTTTAAAGGATATTTGAAATGAAACTCTTTACGGAATTGCCAAGGTCATGATGTTTCATTCAGCACCAGCTCTATTTTGCCAGAAGTGTACAGCAGCCGTACTTGCAGCATTTCTCACCTTATCCTGTCACACAGATGGTCTCTGCCTGGTCATGAGTGTTGTAACTGGGATTGCACTGAGTCGCTGACACATGCATTTAACGACATATTTCTCGAGATATTTGGGGAAACAAGAGAAACCCCTCCCCTCACATGGTGGATTCAGAGGTGTTCTTGATTGATAAATGGTGTTCAGATCTCCCTCTGAGATAAAGAATCCATACGTTGTTCTAATTTTAGATTTTTTTTAAGAAGAAAAATCATGGAATATGATATACAGTGGTGGGCATATTTTAGACAATACAGTTTTTTTCTTTAATGTCGAATGACATGAATGGCCTGTTCAGAGCTCCATCCAACAGCTTTAACATAATCATTCTTGCTTGGCCTCATCAGTGCCATAATTTTTTTGGTCAGCAGTTATTTTTGCGGAGATTCCAGCAGACATGATATCAATGTCTTGTGAAATACCTTTATAAAGGATGTCACATATTGATGACCAAGTTACATGTCATATGGGTGTCATATCTCAACTTCCACCTACTTTTCTTGCTCTGAGTTCCTTTTTTAAAATTCCTTTTCTTGGTGTCTACTTCACATATCATCAGGCTTTCCTTTATGTGTCAGGTTTGAGTGTCTGGTGAGACCCAGCAGTGAGCAGAATAAAAATATTAATATATTCAAACAAACTTTTTCATAATAACAGCTGTGCACAAAGAAAAGAAACAATGCACCAGCCGTGCCGACATGTTACCTTTCTCGATCATCTTGATTCTCAGCACCGGTGGCTACTCTGAGGATAAATAACAAGTTAAGGAGGTGCTAAAACACTCAACAGTTTAATTTAGGCTTTATTTTACTAATTATTCATTTGGTGTAAAAGCTGCTGAGGAATCTGCTCGATACTACTTAAAGGCTCAACATCACAGACAAAAAGATTAATAGTGACCATTTAGACAGCAACTCCGATTCAGTCTGTCTTTTCTTTCTATTCAAATAGTCCATGTTGGGCCATAGGTAATAAAACACCAAATGTCACATGGTAATTGAGTTCATACTTAATCTTATCCTTAAGAATCAATTTCCTCACTAGACATTTCCAGGCTTTCTTGCGATTTGAAATATTCAAGTCAGTTTGAGTGTTCATAATTTGTAACAAGGCTGAGAAAATAAATACAATGAAATATAACAGAAGAAGCAGTAAATGTAATTGGGTATTTAAGTACTTTGTGGAAAGTACTTCACATAAACTTCTGGAAAGACTAATCATACCTACTTAATCACTACCCTTGCCCTCGGGGTCTCTAATGTTACTAAGGGCAAAATTGCATTACATTAATGTATCTTCTGGATATGTCCGCTATTGCTTCACGGTATATATATATTTGTGTGTGTGTGTATACATACATGCACACACACACACTCACACACACACATACTGTATATATATATGAACAAGAAAGAGGTGTTATAATAACACCTCTTTCTTGTTCATAAAATATTAAATAACTTGAATAAATTGTGGCTGTGTCACTGTGAGCAGTTTGATTTTAGGCATAGAGGTATAGCACAACTATGCGCTTAACAGTGACTAGATCATGCAGGCTTCTTCTGCTGTAATATATAGTTAATGGGCTGTCTAAGAGGTTAAATTATTTACAAGTGGAATTAAAAGCACAACTGTGCCCACAAAATTTTAAACAAAAAGTGCTGTCTACGTATTGCCTGCTCCTATTTGACCTATTTGATTTCATTTACATAAAACTATCCTGTCTTGTCTGTCATGTTATGTTATATTTAAAATAAACACTGACTATTGACAGAAAATAACAGTAAAATAGGATTTAGCTTTTAAAGTGTGAGGAATAACTGTTATTTCCATTTTATCTAACTGTCAATGGAATATGTTTGTGTTTCCACTCTAAGCAAAAAAAAAAAAAAAAAAAAAATCCAGTGATTACATCCCGCAACACATACAGCCATATGCAGTTGAATGTAACATCTTCTGCTCTTGCCTGTTTTTCTCAGGTCAACGGTTTAACTTTACCTTGACCTAGCTTCTGTATTATATTTCCTTGTGTCTCTATACATTTATTTATTTATTTTGAACCAGAATTTAAGACAAAGGGAAAGAATAAAAATACATCTTTCTTTTGATAAGAATGTATACAGTGCATAGTTGTTACATATTCCAAATAATAGGACAAGTTAACAGCTCACTTTATCACTGTCTGTGTCAAGCAGATCTGCAACTTTGTGACAAATCGCTGCCTGCATTGTGAGCAGTCATTCATGTCGCTGTCCGTGGTACTGAATCTGGTATGTTTTGTATAGTGTATTTGCCATACTACACTGCAGCCCACGAGATGAATTGTCACTTAATGTGGTAGATCTTTTAATCATGTTGAAAATACAACAGACTGTTGCTTCCATTTATGAGGATCTACTATCCCTAGATCCTGAGAAAACATCCATCTTACAGGATTTGTCTGCCTGCCTCTTGTCACTGGCTGAGATACTTAATTAGCATTCATTATACACTAGTTTAGTTTTCATTCTGTTTTTTTGCAGTGATGGAGTCCCACCTGGGAGATGCCTTCAGATGCCTTTTTCCTGTTGCAGCTCCAGCCTGCTCTTTTCCAGTTGTCTGATAAATTACCCAAACAAAAGCAAATACTGGCTCTCCTGTCAAGTAAAAAACAGTACTCTAGTACAGGCCTAAAGCTGCCAAGAAGGCACTGGGTAGACAATGACATACCAAAAAAATCATGGTAATGGCAATATATCTGAAAGACATTTTTCATTATACATTATATTCAGGGGGTGTGTGGGTTTGAAATATACAACTGAATTTGAACTGATCATGCCACATAATTATGTCACTGATAAAAGCTTCATTACAGTTCTCTCGTTATATTACATCTGATTTCTTCTCTTGCACCCCACCCACATTTCTGATCTACCAGGTTCCTACTACACCGTACTGTACTACACTGTCATGTCACTCAGTTTTTCCATATTAATTTCCCAAGAGGAGTTTGTATAAGCCTTTGTATATGAATGATTGTAATGCAACAAGAAGATGAAAGCAATGTCATATTTCAGTATGTCAATGTTAGTTTGTCTGAGATGATTGCACAGGTCAAGCATAAAACTGAAAATTTTCTGTTGGCTTTTTTGACAATGCTATCAAAAAGAAATGATGAGCCAGTTAAAAGCCTATGATCAAAGTGATAAAGAAATCAAGAGGATGCTATATTAAGAGATCTATAAAAAGAAAACAGACCTGTGACAGTGCTCAGATCTAATCATGGTCCTCATAGCTTGACACACTAAATGTGTGAATGTCATTAAATGAGTCGCCCTCCTCCCTTTAGTCATGCAAATGGATGTCTTTCATGTGCAGGGTTAGAGCATGCAAATCTCACATCAGAATCTCAATGATCTCAAGCAGCTGAGTTCTTCATGGCCAATTAAAAAGGCACACACACACCTACTTGCCAGAGCTAGAACAGCAGAAATGCTGATGCAAATGTTTGCACAGGATGATGAAGGGACTTTGTTCACCGGGTAATATTAATGAATAAATGTTAATGTAAACAACCATCTGTATGATGTGACAGCTGAGAAAATGGTGTAATGAACATGATGAAGAGAGGCTGGTATTTCGCTTGGCAGAACACCCTTCTTCTTTAGGTTGTTTTGTAGAAAATAAGAGAATTTCTGCACAAAGCCTGACATTTTCTATATCTGTTAACATGTTAGTTGCAGGTGTCTATGGTCAAAAGTAAATCATCACCTCTGTATGTGCCTGAATAAAATCTACTGTGATTCATATTCCAGTCCTGGCTCCCTTCCCTTAGTAAAAAATATGTTTTTCAAAAAACACAGCCATCAACATATATCAGCTGTAGCCAGTACAAATCAAGAGCTGCCAGAGGTCTGCTATCTTTATGACTTTCTTGAACCTCTGTTTTAGGTCTGGTGGCGATGCCAGCCTCTTGCTGCTTGATACTCTGATAGCCAAGATCAGCTCCAGCCAGGTGTGAGATACATTAGAGCTACAGGACTGAAAGGGATTACAGGTCCTGGACTCCTGCAAATCTTTTCATCTTGTGGGCCAACCCTACAAGAAGGCAACATTATTGCGCCTTAACACATATTTCCTCTGTCTGTCACCATGATACACAGAGCTCATCCCCACATTAAATAGTGTTTATTTTGTTGCTTCTACACAGCAGTTACACTCCCTTAGTTTTACAGAAACTGTGTCTGCACCACAGATAGTAAAATCATCTAAATCAATAACCAAAAAAAGAAGAGGAAATCATAATAACCGAATAAAAATTAACCCCTCAGAACCCACAGAAAATAAAAATATGATAAATAAATGTGAATTGTTAAATATAAGACATCTAAATCCATATTAATCAATGAATGAATTAGTGATCACCAAACTGATTTACTCAGCCTTTCTGAAACATGGCTGGATCTGGATGAATATGTAGCCTTAAATGAATCACATTTAAGGGATGTGACAGCCACCTTAACTGTCACATCCCTAGAATCACAGGCAGAGGGGGAGCAGTAGCTGCAATCTTCAATTCAAAATTATTAATACATCAAAAACCAACACATAAATACAACTCATTTGAAAGTGTAACTCTGAGAATCTTAGATGTTAACTGGAAAACAGAAAAAACTGTTTTATTTGTTACTGTTTATTGCCACCTGCCCCTTGCTCAGAATTTTTAACTGAATTTTCTGACCTCCTATAAGATTTAGTGCTTAGTATAGACAAAGTACTAATAGTGGGTGACTTTAGTGTTCATGTTGCTGTTATAAATGACAGCTTTAGTAACACCTTTACCTCTGATTTAAATTCAATTAGCTTTGCTCCTCTGAAGAAAATGGTAGTGACGCAGAGGATGAGAGCACCTTGGTTCACACCTCAACTTAGTACTAGTAGAACTAGTAGAATCTTTTCATGCATGGAAAGATAGTTTTATAAAATATAGAAATGCCCTCTGTTTGGCCAAAACTACCAGTAAATACTACTTGTCCTAAATACAAGAAAATAAAAATAAACAAAAAATAAACTTAATCCTCCTTTAGTTCTGCTGTCTAATCCTAGGCTGCTAGGGGACAGTGATGCACCAAACTTCTCTCCCTCTCTCCCTCTTCCTCTTCTCGCTCCCTCTCCCCTCCTCTTCTCTCCCACTACCTTTCCTCTATCCACCCCGACCCACTGTCCCTGCACTTATTTCTATGTCACCCATACTTTGTTATTAACTTTGTGTTTTCCCTGTAGTTCTGTGCTTCCTCTGTTGTAGGTCTCTAGATCTTCTGGACGTGTGGTTGCTGGCTGTGGACCGGTCCAGTGACTATGGATGTTGTCCAGTATCTGTGCTGTTTCTCTATTCCCTTCTTCTGTCCTCTGTTCACTATCCCCAACTGGTTGAGGCAGATGGTGGCCTACCCAGAGCTGTTGGTTCTGCTGGAGGTCTATCTCTTCTGTTAAAGGACATTTTTTTCTCTGCCCATCACCCTTGGCTTTGCTCTCTGTATAGTCTTGAGGTTTCAGCTTGAATTGCAAAGCGCCAAGAGATAATCTTGGATTATGATTAGTGCTATACAAATATAGTTGAATTAAATTCATTCTTTTTTGTGATACTTAGAGATTGTACATCACAGAGATGGATGCTATTTTGTGAGAAGAACTTCTGTTTCATGCCTGAAATAACTCTCAAATTGTTAGAAAAAAAGCTACTTTATGTTTAATAAATTATGTAATTCATCAGTTAAAAATACTCCACTGCAGTTCACCAGTAATGTTAGTTCAACTTTGCTTATGGAGTGTTTATCTCAGTGAGGGGCAGAAGAGAATCCATGCACTGGTTGTTCATTCAACAAAAAACCTTATCTGAAAAGTAATGAATTTAGAGTGGGTCCATCAAACTAATCACAGAAATTTAAACAAAAAGAGTCTTATTTTATGTAATGAACATTTCTCTTCAGCATAAAATGCACCGTTTCCATATTCATCTCCCACACATATGCTGGAAACAAATGACGCCTTAACACTGCTAGTGATTCATGCAGAATTAAGACTTGACCTGTGCTCAGTGCTGTATAACAGCTCATATCATAACACTTATTTTACCACCACCATATGCTCCCATTTGTTGACAAGTTATGAGTCATCTTCTTAACATTCATTGTTATGACCGTGTGCACACATTTACATCTCCCGTGAGCCATGTTTCATTTTTATGGCAAACACTGTGTTGGAGATGCTATAGAAAATGGTGTTTAAACAAGCATTGACAGGTTGGGTTTTTAAGTAACTAAATAAAGTAATTTTCAAAGAAAGAAAATTGCACTGAGATGCTAAATTATAGTCAATGCCAAAATGATTAACCCCCTTATGAAAATTAGATTCTTCACAATAGATTCTTTACATATAATACATTTCTTTACTTTCCCCATGCTTCTCACTCTAAGTAACTTTGTATATCTTCCTCCTGCTTTGTGTCCATCAATAATCCATGTCAGATCTAACCTCATTTCTATCCATTTTTGCCATGATGCTTTTACAAATGATCCCTCAAATTCCTTCTGAAGTGAATATTGGACAAATGTTTAGTTTTTACTTCCATTCCATTCCATTAGACCATTACCGTATGTTTCTGACTATAAGGTGCACCAGATTATAAGGCGCAATATCAATGAACAAGTCTATTTTCATACATAAGGCGCACCAAATTATAAGGTGCTTTAAGCGAAACAAAACAGTCTTCTTTACTTGGCACAGGTCATCTTTTTGCTTCCTCCACTTCCGTACCATTGATTCATTAATGTTGAATTCTCTCGCAGCTGCTCTATTCCCATGTTCTACTGCGTGACTGATAGTCTTGAGTTTGAGATCCACTTCATAAGCATGTCTCTTAACAGGTGCTACTTTTGGGTCCTTATACACACACCATTATATTATGTTGAAGCACAGTATGTATTACTCCGTGAGACTCCTGACTCCAGTAGACGTAATGCTCTGACAATCCATCAAGCAGTGCGGCTTTGTAGCTTACCAAAGTGATACTAAAACATTTTGACAGATTTTTGAGTGTTGTGTACCACATAAAATCGGTTTGAGGTCAGTAAGCACAACCAGAATTAATACATAAGGTGCACCAGATTATAAGGCGCACTGTCAATTTTTAAGAAAATTAAAGGATTTTAAGTGCACCTTGTAGTCCGAAAAATACGGTACTTAGTCAGCGTGGCGGTTTGTGGTATGCCTGAAAAAGACAGCCAGTTCTTCTGGAGGTGAATAATATTGACTCTGGTCATTTTTGTTATCCAAAAATAATTGTGTTTTTTGTTTTTTCTTTCTCTGCATGTGTGCAGTCTTTGTGTGTGAGAATTTGAGACTTAGTGTACAGTATGTTTAAGTGAGTAAAGTAAATCATTTATCTAAGAGCAGGGAGTGATATGATGAGAGATGTGTTTAAATATAACAGGCAGGTATAAAATAGATTCAAAATGTCTAATGCAAAACCATAATTTTTTTTCAAGGTCAACGAGAAACAAAAATGCAGACAGAGAGCTGAATGCCCAGTTAGCCCAGGCAGCACAAATGGCGGTGTCAGAGTTGACCTGTTGACTGAGGTCACATGTTTTATATGAACTGATTAAGCCCTCTTGTTCACTGTCTTCATTCCTGTTTGGATTAAAAAGATCACTTTTTGGAAAAATGTGAGATCTTACAGAGGATAAGAGGAGGGTTGATTATTGTTTCTTTTTTTGTACAAACTAAGTGTAAATATAGACAGTATATCATTAGAAAAAGTGAAGGATAACTCACTGTTTAACACACTTCATAAACCCTCATGAATACTTTCAGTGTGTTTTTAAGATTTCTTTCTGGGAATTTTGCCTTTATTGGACAGATGCAGTCCCACCTCTCTTATGCAAGTTATTGTAAATTATGTAATTTTTCTCAGTTGAAGTTGATATTTATTCACTGAAAATGTCTATCTATAGCTATCCCATTAATTATTGTTTTATGTAGACAGAGAAACAATCATCACTGTTGTATGCAGTTATAATCAAGTACTCTCTACAATTCAGAATCCAACTGATTTACACAGAGGTAACAGGAAGAGAGAGATTGTGGGAGCAGTGGTTGCTAGAGAAGACGGTACTTCCTTAAACTCCAGCAAAGATCAGTTGAGCTTTGAGACGACATCAACTCCTGGGGTGATGTAGTGTTCGCCAGGAGCAATTACATCGTCATATGCCATTACATTTCTCTTCAAACTCTTATCTATTTTTAATGCTGCCAGGCTTCCTCTATTTATATATTGCACTGATGCAATGATGTTACTGTTCTTATCTCAAAGGCAACAAAGATGATGCCGTATGAACCATGCTGACATTAAATCATCTCTAACATGAAATAAAGAGCAAACGGGTAAAATTTACAAGCTACTACAGAAACAGCAGTTTTGCTTCAGCAAGATAGCGTTGAGCACAAAGGAGAGGAGAGCTTTACGTGCCTAAAGGGGACCAGACCCTGATAAATTGTCTAGAAAAATGAGTTTTGCTACTATTGTTTAACAATTTCCTTTTTTTTATAAATGAAACCTGACATTTTTATTTGTAGTATATGCTTTTGCAGAGTGGAATTCTTGTAATCAACGGGGTGAAATCTAAACCCTAGTAGACGACTGTATCCATGATTCCCTGGATTGTTTTATCATATCATTTTCATGATGTAAACCTTAACAATCATTATCTTCAGTCACATTTATAACTGCTGAAGTAGAATTTAGATGTCTTAACTGTACATAGTTTTCTTTATAGGCTTATCAGTTAGCATCAGACTATTAACAACATGTTTCAGGTCAGAGTGGTGAAAAAAGACTAAATCCATGGCAGAAGCAACCTGTTCAGACACACAAGCGGACAAGAGAGCAGGAGGACCATATTAAAACAGAAGGATCTTTAGAAATCACAAAGCAGGTCTCTACTCTCTGCAGTCATAAGATGTCATATTGCACCCCTGTAAAACTATATTTATACAAAACAAAACAGACATGACAGAGTAAACTGGAGATGACAGAGTTAACTGGATCAGTGGACTGAGTGCCTAAAAATACCCCCCAAATTAAAAAAGTCAGATCATGTCATGGATTTGATCCCTTAAACAGTGTGGTCTGTCTGTGCCATTAGATGGTGTCCAAGTTAGAAATAATTTACAGTGTGGAAAGACAGTTTCTGTAATGGCCAACTTTTTTTGTGATATTTACGTCAAACAAATGGCCTTACCAAATTTTCAGGTGAATATTGCAGGGATATCTTGATTTACTTCTGCTGTTGTGCATCACTGCTGAGGAGAGCAGCTATTCATGTCTCGCATCCATCTAGATGGATCTAGATTAGCAGCAGAGAAATTCACAGCTGGTCAAAAAGCCATTTAACACTGCTTCTTTAAGGTCCATGAATGTTGCAGTAATGCCGTGTAGTGCTGACACCTAGACATGTCATCAAACAATCTTTGTTAACACAGCTTTGTTCACTAAAAGTCAAACCTAGCCCACCTGCTCTTGAAAGGACCCCTTGCCTGCCCTACCTTTGAAGTAAATTGTACTGAAGCAAAATCAGTTGAATTGAAGATCTCAGTGTCTCTCGTTTTATATGTCAAGGAGAGAACTCCTGTTGCATCCGTTCCTGATTGGCCAAGAAGGGTCCTAGTTGCCAGGCAACCATCCAGTGGTGTATGGGTCTCACTGACAGACAGCTGCTAATGAAGCCAGTAGGAGAGTGCTCTGCAGAGAAAGGCTTTCTCATGCTGCACACATCCTGCAGTCTGACTACACACGGACAAACATCTATAGTATCTCACACCCCCTACACACGCTCAGTCACATTAATGCACACACTGATATACACACTCATTTATGTTCTTCCTGTGTCTGAGAAATCCTCCCACAAGGACCAGAGTGAGCCACTGAAATACAATCATGTCTTAAACAACCCCCCATCCTTTGCACTATCCCAAACCCCCACATAGCCTGTGACTAATATTTACACAGCTAATGAAATGAAGGAATCACACTCGTAACCACTATATGGTCAGCATATCACAGAAAACAAGCGCTAGATCTTCTTCCCTCCCCTGTGTCAGAGGTTTCAGAAATAGTGTTCAAAGGTGTAAAGACACAGATGGCATCCACGCAAACACGACAGTCAGAGAGCAGAGTGTTGATTGCTGTGCATGAGTCACACTCAGGTCACACATACAGATCCTGCACAGTGAGCGCCCTGCTCAATCTGTGGGTACTCTTGAAATCCGTTAGAAGATAAATAGAGATATGTACTGTATCTACTGTAGGCTTCCACCAAAGTTTTAAATCATGTATACTTTTTTTACGGTTTGGCATGGCTAATGTGGTTTAGTTTTTTTGATATTTCACACAGAAATTATGATGCTTGACAAGGGTTTATCTTCTCTTTATTTTCCTTCTTATTGTTCAAGATATTTCAGAAATGGCTGTAAAACTCCACTCAGGGCTCTTAATGTTACGATGTCCCTCTGCAGAGTATTTAAGTGGTCTCTGAAATAGTGACACTGGTCTGCCAGGACTCCTGTGACTTGCCACTGAACATACCCTGGTGCACGTGATGTAAAACAGACTTGTTATCGATTCCTATTTCAGGCAAAAGATTATTCCTGGATTGCAGGGATAAGTCTATATGGTGTAAGAAGAATGTGTAAATAAGGATTTGTGTTCAGGATTTCATCTCTACCATTATGCAAATTATGGTAAGAGACAAACAATGGACAATGATTTTGTAAAGAGTCACAGAATGAATTCATTACATTTCTTCTCGTTCGTTTTCTGTATTATCAATACATAAAAAAATAGCTCTGACTCTTGACTTTTGACATGACAAAAGGAGATTGTCTATGGTGTCTATGCATTAAGCTGCCTCTGAGAGTAATTTAGTCCTACTTGAAATTTTTATTTTTGTATAAATATGACCTAAAACTTCCACTTTCACACAGGTCCTAAAAGTTTGTAAGGGGACAATATTATACTTTGTCATTTGTTTATTGGGGACAATTACTCAATATTACATATCTGTGAGAGGCAAAAGTATGTGAAGCTTTGCTGACAGGAGCTACAATTGTAGATAAATGGTCATGATAAATGCTGGGTAAAGTTCAGCTCATTCCACTATATCAGGGGTCGGCAACCTTTGCGAGCAAAAGAGCCATTTTGGTGCCTCTCCCACCAAATATAATTTGCCTGGAGCGGCAAAGCATACTTTATCTTCAAATGATTATATCACAGTTTATTATTTTATGGAGATATACTAGTTGTACCACGAGATGACAATAGTGTGATTTCTTTTGTATATGGATATTAGTAATATCTTTTGCCCCTCTCGATGCGTCGGGGTGTTGCCTGGCAACGGGAGAGTGGCGTTGCTGTGTTGCCCGTGCTGCTGAGTTGGACATTTTGCATTTACCTCTGAACTCTTGTTTTGGAGATTCTTTGAAATTAAATGAATTATTACTTTGTGTCAATTTTAAACCTCAGTTCGTATTTATTTCACAATAAAGAACCCGGCGTTTGTGCCTCATTTCCACAGTGAATCATCAACT
>JAQQAE010000303.1:0-35902 GCA_029823295.1 Pseudamia nigra
ACAAACCTCTCTTATCTTTTTAAATGGGTGAACTTGCACATTTTTACATTTCCCAATACTTATTGTCCCCACTGTATGTGGAGACATCAATGAGAAAGGTTTTCTTCTCTTCATTATATCCATGATCCCAACAGTGTAAAGCAGGGCTGATTCTATCATAAAAATTTAAGCGGCGCTGACCCTAGTTGTTTTCATTTACAACAATATTTTTAATGAGTTAGTGAAATTTAATGTATCAGGTCAGTTAAAACCATTTTGACACTGATGAAAAAACTTAATATGTTGTTTGCCAAAACATTCAAACTTTTTAATTCAATTTTATGATTACTTTCCTCCCTTTCGGCTCAATTTTGTTTATTTTTGAGCTTATTTCATTCCTCATTTCTTGTTACAAAAACTGCATTTGTGTTTACTAGTTCTTTCATTCCTTTCACTTTTGTTCTTCACTTTTTTTGTTCATTTTTGGGGATTATTGTGTTCCTTTTTTAGCACTATTTTATTAATTGCATTACTTACAGTATCTTAGTCATTTTGATCAGGCCCAGAAGAAGCAAAAATGACATTAAAATGTTCAAATCCCGCTGACATATAACAGAAAGCTCATAGAAAAACACTGTCACAGACTCACTCAAACTTGATGTCTAAGCGAGTACAGTATGTCAGGGCTGAAATTGTCAATCTTTTACAGATCACTTGCTGACAGGGTGATGTTGTTCACAGCTCATCAGCTTTATCCTGTTTGCACTCATGTTATTCACAAGATTGGAAACAAAGGTCATATAATTCTTTCTCAGTCTGTCACAAACATTCAGGATGCTGAAGGTTCCAGACGTTCTCCTTCTCCTCTGTCTTGTCGGGGCAGTAAATGCCCTGTACAAGCAGTGGATTCCTGACACCAACTATGAGAATAAGACCAACTGGGACAGAGGAGCTGTTCCATGTGGCAATGACAAAGTTTACTTTTCAGCTCAAAGGAAAGTGTCTGTGTTTGTGGAGACCACGAACGCTGTACGGGAGATGAGGCTGCCAGTGGACGGTGAGTTCATCCTGAATTCAGAAGCAGGTTTTTACGTGTTCCCTGGTCAAGATCCAGGCTGTGGAGCAGGTGTCACTACCAAATTCAAGGATCCAGATTCTCTCGTGTGGTTTAACCCCTTGCTGTGGCAGGCAGCTGCCACTCAAAATGACCTGGAGAATAAAAACTTTCTGTTCTCCGTCCATGAAGAGAGCGTTCCTTGTAAGCATGATGATGTGATTTTCAAAGCCAGCACCTCCTTCAGAGTGGACACCAGCTCGAATGAAAAAGAAATCCCTCTCAAGTCAGTGTCTGTGCTGGGGAAAAAATTTGAGAGCTCCAACAGAGATGAGTTTTACCAGTATCTCCAGTCACACACAGGCCAACTGCAGTTTCACGGGTCTTCTGATGTTACTCCTGGAATGTCGGACTGTGGTGATCCTTCTGGCTGTGAATGTGGGAATTCTGTAAACCATCAGCGGATCTGTAACACCGTAACATGTAGCACCTCTCTGGCTTGCAACAATCCTCTGCGCCCATCAGGACACTGCTGCGATGTGTGTGGTGCCCTTGTCGCCATACGTTACACCTCTAATTTCAATCTGCAAACTTACAGGTACCGAATCCAGCACCTATTTCTCACGCAGCCACAGTACACATCAGTTCAACTGGGCATGTCTAAAGTCTCCCGGTCTCAGAAGCTACTTGGCATCATCCCCTTTGCAACCTCATCAGAAATCCAGGTTGTTCTTCTGGATGGAGAAAGTGGTTCTACGGCAGAAGCTTTGGCTGGGGACATACTCAAAGACATTCAGTCTTATGGCACGAACTTGGGAATTGATGGAGCTGAAGTTGAAGGCTCGTCTGGAAATGGTGGTCATAAGACCGACCCTGGGGTGGTGATTGGAATTGTGGTTAGTGTTTTAGTAGTGATTTCAATTATTATTTTCCTGGCTAGCTTTGCCATCCTGGTGAGCAGAGGAATAGTTCAAATGCCAGTTTTAAGGAGGTTTGAGAGAAACGGCGAGATTGGAGAACTCGGTGGGCCTCTTGACCATGGCTTTGATAACCCCATGTTTGACAAGTCTGGCATGCTTCCTGAAATTCCTAGTCTGTACGGGACTGAAATTAGTAATTCAATCGCCTTGAGGCAGACAGGGGTGCACTTTGTGAATCCAGTTTATGATGAACATGAAACAGACTTTAGTGCTTGAGGTAAATGATTTCCAAAGTGTTTCTGAAATCATGTGATGGATTTATAATGATTTTGCAAAGTAATCATCTTCATGTAATTGCCGAACCTTTGAATCAGAAACTGAACTTGTGACACAATAAAGAAACCATGAGCAAGCAGCTGTGTACTTCTTGTTTTTACTTAATCACCTTCAAGAGCAGTAAAGCAAAAATAAATTCCTTTTAGTGTTCACATTCAGCCACTAGATGGTAGTATATTTAACTTTCCAGAACTTCTCTTTTTTGCAGCCTCAGTATACTGTATATTTATAGCACCATCTTTCTTTGTTTTACAAGCTCACATGGAGAACAGCTTGGATTATTGGCAGTAACACTAGTAAACAAGGGAAAGGGAATCATTTTGCATTTAGCAGGAAAATAATATTATCTTTCTTTTTCAGCCATGCCACGACGTACAAGGGTTCTAACAAGTTAACCTTTTGGCTGTGAAGCAGCTCCATAGTGTTGGTTACATTGTAGAAAGACACAGAGCCTTTGTGAAAATCAACATATAAGCCAATCACGGTGATATCAGGAACTTGCAGAGGTGTCTCCACACCAGCGTGCCAGAAAGAAAAACCTCCGCTGTTTCTTCCCAAACACCAAGAGAAGTCATTCCCCGTGATGCAGCTGGTGCTTTCATCCCCCTTACGGTCAATGCTCTTGTACGTGACTCCTATGTGAGCACCTTCTCCGCTCAGTTTGACCTCGAGGTAGTGTCTGCCCAGGTAAAGGCTCTCTGAGGTCAGCGCCTGCCTCCAGTACTCAAAGCGATTCGGGTGGCTGGAGTAACTGTGCTGCCAGGGACTGGTGTTGGTCAACTTTCTGTTGTCGTCTGTGACACGTAGAAAATGATGAGTGGTGTCTGGGTCAAAGGTCAAACTCCTCGTGTCTACCGTGCAGAGAAACACAACACTAAATGACTTCATAGGTCATATTACATGGGAGAATACTGCTGGAAAATTTTGAGTGCATGCATTCAAAGTAAATATTAGGGCTTTACAGTTTCAGGAAAAATCATATTGTGACCACTATGAGAGATCTGAAGTCAACTTGCTTGGTTGTCAAGAAAAATACATCTACACTTTTACACATTTAGAAATATTCTACTGACAAACTATCATGGAAAATGCAAAAAAGTAACTAAAAGTAAAAGTGTGACTTTCTTCTTGCATGTTTTACACAAAGCCTATCACCAGAGATCAGGGGTTGTGTTGTTTTTCCAATTCTATAAATTAGAATGACCTCCTAAATCTGGACATTTAAATTGAGCTCATGTAATACTTTTGTGGCTGTAAAATGGCACAGGCTGATTGTGATGCAATTAATCGTGCAGGAAATATGAAGACCAAGTTCATTCTAATGGTTGAAGAGCATCATGTATTCCAGCCATGCAAAAAAAAAAAAAACTAACTGTATCTACTTCTAGAGAAAATTCATGACAAAATTGAGAAAAAATGTGTTTTTGACTATAAGGGTAGCAACTACTATTGAATTACAAATACAAGAAAAAAGGGAGATGATTAAATGCGTTGTATGCTAAAAATATATATATACTAATGTGAAAGCACTTAACAATAAGCCATCCTATAAGAACATAATTCAATTAACACCCTGTGAACTGTGGTTTATGAACTCTCCTTAAATTCTTTTTTATTATGCATTTGCTTATCTGGGCTATAATTTATATACACAGTACATGTTTTGAATTTGTTCACCACTCAATATTAATGATTATTTATTTGATTAGTTAGTTTAAAAAAATGCCTATAAAAAACACACCAAACATAAAATCCTGTATGGACATAAAAATGTACAGTATTTACATTTCAGAAATTCCTCTCTTGCTTCCGGATCAGGAAGAGGTGAAGGCTGCGACTCTGGCATCTTACTCCCTAGTTTATCAGTAAACAGAGACATTAATGCAGGTCTGTAACAGGTGATGATTTCCACAGTAGGAAATGGTTCAAGGTACTGAAGCAAAACCTCCTTAAGATGTCAAAGTGTAAAATGTGATGCCCACTCACCACTTTTGCAAATCAAGCTCATCTTTTCCCTGTAGCCTGAGAGCATCACGTCACAGAGTTCCTGGGTGACATCTGTTACTATTTGGACATAACAGCTTAGATGTTCCATGCGGTTGACGTACACAGTGGGCAGGGATACGTCTGCCATTCTATTCTTCCAGTCTGAGTACTCCTAGAACAAGCACAGCCAACGTAACTGTGTGTTTTAAGTCATAACAACACTACATGCTTTTAACGTGACAGGAAACAAGGATTAGGTGCTACTCCTTTTCTGTGGCCCAAAGCTTTTTTCAGTGAAATTGTTGAAATGTTAAAATGCCTTCTCTGTGTACACTGTCAACACACCAGCTCTGAGAACATCCTGTGCTGATCGTTCTGTCATGTGAGGCATCTGGCCTTAAAATCTGCACTTTTCTATTGCTATATTTTTTTACCTGCAAAAAATCAATATCAGTTTTAGCCCTGGGCAGCTTGTTCATTTGAGCCAAAATCTTTGTCAGCTCCATTTTCCTCTGCTGTAAATGTGCCTGGATGCCTTCAGCCTGTCTGAGGGCCTGTCGCTGCTCTCCCTCCAGAACCTCCACTGCCCCTTTTTTGGCCTCCTGTACGGTTGTCTGCAGCCTGGAAAACTGCTGCTCGATGACAGCACAAACCTCCAGCACCGAAGACTGAAAAATAAGAGCGAAAGAAGAGAATGTGGAATTAAAATCAGTGCATCTAGTGAATCTGCAGAAATGTAATGTTTTCTCATGACATACCTTAATGATATCATTGTTGCTCTGTAGCTTTCCAATAGCCCTCTCAGTTGCTGAAACACTTTGACTAATTTCTGCGTGTTTCTCCTGCAGTTTGGTCTGCAAAGAATCATCGTACAAAAACTGCAACAGATGCTGTATTGGGTTTTCCAATGAAACCATATGTTGGAAGCAAAGGCAAAATCTACCCATCATCTAATAGAGGTCATCTCTAAGGCCCTGTTCAGACTTTGCATTAATACCCGTGAGGGCATATCTGATCAATTCCAATCAGTGCAAATGCAAGGTCTGAACAACCTGAGGATGCATTTGAGAACTCATTTTCAGAATGCATTCAGACTTGGCCTGACACACATTTCTTCACTGTCACAGATATAAATTTGAGACATTAAAGGTCCCATACGTCTACATCTGAATTTACATCTGCACCACTTGCGTTTATTAGAGACTTCCATTCCTCTTTGTAACACACACGTGCCCTGATTTCACTGATTGTTTAAAACACAGGTCACTGTCAAAGTGACCTTTCCTTATCTCTTTCTTTAACTCTTCCCCTACTTCTCTCTCTAAATTTCTCCCCTTCCTCTCTCTCTCCCACCTACATCTACATTGTCTCTCTTCATCTCTCACCTCTCTAGTCGCCTCTCTTTCTCTGTCCCTCTCTACCCCTTTTTCTTATTTTCTATTTTTGCAATACATGTACTGTGATACTAACTTGTGTCTTCCCTGTAGTTTTTTGATTCCTCCCTCTGCCCTTGGTCTCTAAGGTCTCTTGATGTCCTTGCTGTGTGTTTGCTGGTTGTGGACCAGTCCAGTGTCTGTGTTATTTGTTGTTCTATCTCTACTCTTTTCTTTTGTCTCTCCTCTGTCCACTAGCCCCAACCAGTCGAGGCAGAACCTCCAGCAGAACCAGCAGAGCTGCTGGTTCTGCTGTAGGTTTTTCTCTTTTGTTAAAGGAAGTTTTTCATCCCGTCGCCCTTTGCTTGTTCTCGGTGGTTCTGTTGGGTTTACTCTCTGTATAGTCTTGAGGGCTCGGCCTTGAATTGTGAAGCGCCGAGAGATAATCATCAATTATGATTGCCGCTATACAAATAAAATTGAATTTAATTACTACTTTAGACACAGAATGATGCACTTTTTAAAGTGAATTTCATAAAAAATTGTCAGCAAAATTAATCGGTTGGCTCATAGCGTGGGACTAACGCACCCTAGCTGGACAATGATGTCACAAGTTTCCAAAATTCAAAATGGCTTGTTTAGCATCAAGGCAATCCTGTTGTGTGTATTTCTCATTGGCAACTTGCTATTTTCTCAACTTTTATTCTGGAACATACAAAAACATCTAAACTCAATGAAGGTGCATTTTCACAGTATGGAACCTTTAAAATCGAGGAGTTTAAACACATCTCCAGTGGATGGCTGTAATTTTTCTGTAGTGAGGTAACTGCAGTGTGTTTGTAGTGCTGTAAAAACCTCAATCTGTGCACGCGCCTCCCCCACAGATGCAGTTGTGTGCCCTTCGTGTGCCTCTCTTTCACAGTCCAGACACAGACAGCAGCCATCCGTCAGACAGAAGCGCTCCAAAGGAAGACAATGTACATCACAAATCTGACA
The DNA here is from genome assembly GCA_029823295.1 of Pseudamia nigra. Lineage (NCBI taxonomy): Eukaryota > Metazoa > Chordata > Actinopteri > Kurtiformes > Apogonidae > Pseudamia > Pseudamia nigra. The sequence goes on from JAQQAE010000303.1 coordinate 6,645, forward strand.
GTCGATGTCATGGAGAGGCTCCACCAGGCGATGGTTTTGAAATTTAATGTTTTCCAGGTGGGGTCTCAGATGAGACTCGCAGTAGGAAACCAAACAAGTCAGGCAGGATTTTAAGGCCTTGCCAGGGCTGTCCATGCAGGAGTCACACAAAACATCTTCAGGAAGTACCATGCAAGCCGCCTGGCAGATCAGCTCCTCCTTTACATCTTGAGTCTCTTTTAGATGCTCCTTACTGGTACCGTGGCTGAGAGTCGTCATGTTGCAGAGTGACTCTTTGTCGTGTCTGCAGAGTTGGAACAAATCTTAATTCTTAGTCACGGCTCTTCTAATCAGTTTGAACTTGAAGCCACTGAGCTTTGTGTTAAACTGTTACAAAAGCTTTTCTGCACTGAAAGACGCTTTTTTTCCCTTTTCAAATCCACATCTTGAATAGATAAAAAAAGAATGGAGAGCCACGCCCAGGCTATTTTGTTCTGATCCATCTGAGGCTTACTCACTTTTCACTCTCTCTATTTGTATTCACCAAGTTTATGGCACAAACGAGATTGCAGAGATGAGACGAGGAAATGACAACTGTATTATGGCCCACTCAGGAAAAGGGCGTGAGCATCCTCTTGTTCAAGCCTATGACCCTGTTTATTTTTATATTGTTCATTTTGAATTAAATAAAGGGATAAAAAAAACAACAAAATGATGATTATAGAACACATGTATGGCTAGGTTCTGTGTCCACCAATGCTAGCTGATTTTACATGTGTGATTTTAGAAAACTATTTGAGCTGGGAATGCCACATATTTGTCAAACGTTGAGGGAAGCTCAAAATGTTTCCTTCAGATAACAGTGTTATGTCAGGAGCTTGGAGCTTCCAGATAATGATGCTTATCTGACAAATTTCCTGACTTCATGTCAAGTAGCAACAATGACTCCTGTCTATTTTGTCTGAGCAGGTGATTGTCACTAGCGAAACATGCCAAAACATGTCACTTTCAAATACCGTACTGCATCTGTAAACAGATCATGACAGACACTGTTCACTGACCTGCATACTCATTCTTCAACAATGGTTCTTTAAAATCCAGAACATTTCATATGTTACATCAGACAAAGTACAAACGACTCAGAAATATGACAAAAACTCAGCGTCATCAGCTGTAACTGTTTCATAATGACACTTGTAACAATGCAATGTGCATATTTTAATATGGGACACTGTGTGCAGAACGTATAGCCAAGATAATACAAAATGAGAACATTTCGTTACAGATGCAACAGTAAATTACATAATTACTTTTTATTTGAAGATAGACATAAGAATATGTTGACACATTACAGAGACCTGAATAATGCACTTTTCTACATGGTGTAAATAAAAAACACTGAAGACACAAACTGTTGGAAGATTTGTCAACAACAGGTAAAATATAGAACTACTATACCTAATCTTGTGTTTCATAAAAGTATATTAAGGATGTATGGTGCTAAATACACCTATAAAATTACTTTCTACAAGAATGACTTGGCCTTCACGTTCCCAGAAGCCTTCGACAAGGACCGACAAGGCTTATTGCATGTAAACAATCACAGAAATAAAACATGAGTGATGAAACAGTGAAAAAAAACATTCTTAAAAACTAACATAATGAAATCAATTTTAAAATACCCTTATTCTAAAATCTGTAGGCACTAGCACCGCAGGCACATGAGGTGGCAGGATCTACCCCACAGGGGCAAACGCATTCAGAGGACACAGACCCCACAAACACTTTGTTAACCATGCCACATGGCAGACAGTCACAAAGCATGGCACCACACTGATAAGTCTCATTCTGTTTGTTAAACCATGCAGTGCAGAGGACATTTAATCGTATATTTCTGCACATCTAAAAATTTTCATCAACACAGAGAGCTATATCAGTAATTTTCACAGAATTTACAACTAACTTATCTCCTTTTGCTTCACATGTCCATCATGACAGTGTCCTTTCCACTTTGTTAGCTCCGAGTTACCAGGAGTGCTAAATCATCCAATGCTCTCTGACTTCACACGTGACATTTGCCACAATGCTCCACTGACCTTTAGGACTGGATGAGCATGCAGCAGAAGGGCCATAGAGAAACCTTTATTATCTGCAGAACACAATGGAGACGAGAGAAGAAAGCACGTTTGGAACATCTAAAAATGTGTATTGTAACTTCTGCTATGAAATTTGAGTAAAAAATGATTAAAAGGGTGAAATGCTGACATTTTAAGGCTTAGATTTATAGCACCTCTCCACTGCATGACAACAGCTCATCTTGAAAATTTTTGCTTTTTTTGTTTTTCCATCGAGTGTCTTGCTGAAACAAAATATGTGTCCCTGTTGTGATAAATAATCACACACTGAGAATAAAGAATAGCATCCGGTCCACATGTTGTTATTCTCCTATGTGTCAATGTTATAAGTTACACTGAGGGGTAAGCACACTCACTGGCCACTTCATGAGGTACACTTGTTAACACAATGGCAATAACTAATCATCAAATTGTAGACACAGTGAAGGGTTTGAACCGAGCACAAGAAAGGGGAACTAAAGTTATTTACACGACTCTGAACATGGCATGGTTGTTGGTGCCAGATGACCTGTTCTGAGTTTCACAAAATGCTGATCTACTGGGATTTTCACACACAAGCATCTCGAGGCTTTACAGAGAATAGTCTGTAAAAGACAATATCCAATGAGCAACAGTTCTCTGGATGAAAATACCTTGTTGGTGCCGGAGGTCAGAGGAGAATGGTCACACTGGTTTGATGGAAAGACAACAGTAACTCAGATAACCACTCCTTACAACGGAGTGATGCAGAAGAGCGTCTATGGACGTACATGTCAAACCTTGAAGCAGATGAACCACAGCAGCAGAAGATCACACATGGTGACATTCTTGTCAGCTAAGAATAAGAATTTAAGACTGCAGTTCACATGGACTCAGCAAAAGTGGCTGCAAAAATGTTGCTTTGTCTAGTGCATCTTTGATTTCTGCTGTGATATTTGGATGTTATGCTACCATGAACAACATGAACACATGGATTCATGAACCTTGTAAAACTCTTCAGGCAGTCGTGGCTGACCGTATCTGTCCAATTATGACCATAGCATGATTATGTTAGTTAGGAGGTCCAACCCAGTACCTGCACGGTGTACCTAATAAAATGGCCAGTGACTGTATATCTGTGCGCAAAAGCAAATATAATTGACTTGAGGTGGTATCATTTGGTGGAAATGTGCAATTCAATCATTATTTTTACCTACAGTTCTGTGTCTTCAATGCAGTCTGGGTCCTCTATTGTCTCCAGACGTGTTTTACAGGCATCTAATATCTTTTTCCTTGGCCCTAAGGGAATGTGGATACTCTTTAGATCATTATCCGAGCACAGTAACAAAGCTTCCAGGTCAATCTTCTCCCTCTTGAAGATGGAGAAAAACTCGCTCATACTCTGTGTTGCCAGGAAAACCTCAAGTGGGCTTGACTCAGCTTCATCATCATCATCCAGCCCTAATTCAACTTCATCCCAGGGTAACTCCTCCATGTTTCTCTCCTGCAGGCTGCGTGCACTGCCAATGCTGTCTTCATCTATACTAGGTGGGTACTGCTGCAGCCTGCTGCGTAAACGCACAGTATTGACCGGGCGGTCAACACTGCTCTCATTTCGATGACCAAGGTCAAACATCCCCCCACTGACATAGTTCCTTCTAAAAACCATGGTGCCCAGACCTGGCCTGTTAAAAAGGGAGTCATGTCCTGAGTCTGTGCTGATCTCTGAATAGTCCACTTCAGACCTGTGGAGGTCTGGCTCACTCATGGCACGTGAAATGGCGTCATCATTGTCTCTAGGGAACATATCTCGAACATTACGTCGGCCACGGTCCTTGGGGTTGACATAAGTCCCCTGTTTGACAAACATGACATCGTTGCCTAACTGAAGCCCAGTGAGCGAGCGCACACTCTTCCTTCCATCCTCGTAGATTTTAAAGGTCCCATCTCCCTGCTTCCTCCTTTCTAGCTTCCTCTGGATCTTGGTCTTTCCCCGATTTGTGGCATGGAGAGTAGCCTAACAGGAGAGAAAGAAAGAGTAAATCAGCTACTTTACATTAGATTTTAAGCACCACACCAACGACTTTTGCATTATTTAAATAATAGCAACAGCGGACAGGACACTGAACAAAAGCTAACCTGAGAATATGGCACACTGACAGTTGCTGGATAGAAGTTTCGTAGCTTGTTACTCATAGAGCTGCCGGTGTAACTTGAAAAACTCATGACATCTGATGCTGAAGCCTCAGACACTTCCTTATGAAACTTCTTCTCCATGCGCTTCTGATGTTTCTTTTGCATCTTCATACATGCTTTGATTCGTCGCTCAGCCTCTTTAAAAGCCCGGTCTTTCAGTTTGCTGACCAGCTTGGGATTGAGGCCTGTCTGCTTGGCAGCTATGGAGTCCAGGTATCTGACACAATCCATGTGATTCTTTGTGGCAGCCATGTCCAGCGGCGTGTGATAATCATTGTCCAGGCACCATATGTTGGCACCAAAAGACACCAGGAAGAAAAGGCAGTTGTGGTGACCATTGGCAGCTGCCAAGTGGAGTGGTGTGTTCCCCCAAATGTCACATTTATCGGGGTTTCCTCTGTGGGCCATAAGAAGGAGAAATGATTTACTTAGACTTTTGACAACTACCACATTCATGAAATTAAAACCTCAGGAGCAGTTTGAGCTGGTCTGAGAGATGAAACACACAGGTCATGCATGCTTTGTCTACTATTTGAGTGACTGACTCATGAGTAAGCATGTGATATTTGATTATGTTTTCAACATTGACCTGCCATCTGTAGGTTGTTAAAGTGACCTTGTTTAAAAATTTTAAGTCTAAACACTAGATTACCTTTTAAGAAACTAACCTCACTTCCTTTTTCTATTCTTTCATAATTGCTTAGACCAAATATTATATAAGACGTTTTCACTAGAAGCATCTTCCAAATGTATCAAGTATGTGATATGAGAGGCAAAAAATGGAGCAGCAGAAACCTTTGGCTGACAATTTACAACCCTAGGGTTACCTAGTTGTGAGCTGTACTGTTGCTGTCTGTAACATGAGCACAGGGTTGCCACTACACTACTGGATCCAGTTTCAGGGAAGCCGAATAAGTTGCACCTGGCTCAAAAGGCATAAATGTGTTAGCTGCTGGTGATGTCATGCTGAATACCTCAAGTCAAAACACAAAGCAGCCAGATGTTCAAAGAAAACCAGAATGCCTTATATGGTATACAGCTTGTTTGTGGCATCTGCAACTAATGGTTACACCATCTCATTAATTCTCCACAGACTTATTCTAGTGTAAATTCTAGTAGCAGACGACAGACCCCTGACTTGAAATGTTCACTAAAATGCCTCTTGCCGTGCCCTCCAATGTGACCATGTACAAACTACTGAATATTTCATGCAGTGGACGAGAAGCTGGTGCAGATGTATTATTAATAGACTATGTTGTAAGGTTTTCACAAGGAATGTGTGTCAGCTGTGACACACCCAGCCTGTACGATAAGACCCACGTTAAGGGTGGGTGTGATTTCAGACCCCCGGGACATGACTGGATTTTAAATGGTCATATAAAGAAACAATTTGCTTGAGTTCAAATACAGGAATGTGGATACCATCACTGTGCAGAATGTGACTATCCAAACAGCAGAGATAAATGTCTTCAAACAAAGGACACTGAAATAAATACTCATAAAGATACAGACAAACCCATAGTGCCATACACAGAAGTCAAAGACAAATAGTAGTTAGCCCAACCAGCACGATGTTAAATATGTATTTTGAGATGAAATATTTATAACCTGTAAAACTCAGATTACATACTGTAATATGCCTGCTGTATGAATAGATCAACTTGCATGATAGCTTTATATGTCATAATTTATGTGTTTTCCAATAAAACGCTGACCACATCAGTGAGAGGTCTGCTCACTGATGCATACACTGTTCTTTATCTCATCTTATCAGTTTCATGGGCTGTTTGCATTTTTCCTTACTGTGACAGCTTGATGTTATGGCAGGCTGCCCAGTGCAATATACTTGCTAAATATATGACTGCACTGTATCTTTCCCATGATAATGTCAAACAGCATCAAACTTCTCTTCATTATTTCCCTGGATCTCACAAGTTTGGCACTGCAGTGAATCATTATAGCACCTATTAATGTGTAATTTTCATACCACATGTCAGTCAAGCATTAGTGGTCTCTACTGTCAACAGAGCAATGAAATGTCCTCGGCTGATAAACGCCTATAAGGCTTTGTTTACACTTATTCCGTGGGAAACAGTGAACTCCCTACGGACATGTAGCACTGGATCTTAAATTACCTTTGATTTGATAGCAATCTATTTTTGGAACAAAGTGCACAATCAGTCATAAGTTGGAACACACCTTCTCCTGATGTGTTTTTTCTTTATTATTTTTATGATTTTTCTGAACATTGTACATTAATAAAGGAGACATTCAAACTGTCAGAGAACATGCAAAGAATGATATACTTAACTAAAAAGTGTTAAACAACCCAGAGCATGTTTAACATTTTAGATTGTTGTAGTTGCTTTTAGCTTTGATGGCATGCTTTGAGGTCATGACATTCTCTTATAAGATTCATGAGGTAGTCAGCTGGAACAGTTTCAATTCACAGGCCTTCTTACTGCGGTTAAGTCCTTCAGTTGCCTTGTGCTGAAGAAGGCTGGGTACAGAATCCATAGCCCTGTTACTGCCACTACAACTACAGTACAAATTCATATTATGACAAGAAAAACTCTGTTAAGTAAAGAAAAAAGATAGTCCATTGTTGCTTTAAGAAATAAAGATCAAACAATCTGAAAAATCTCAAGAACTTTCAATGTGACGGTTTTGGCGACTACACCTGGAGACACATTCAAAGTTATTGACATTTTTTGAAATGACTGACCTTCAATCCTTACTGAAGTTTCTTTCCAGAATATGGATTTGTACTGTGGTTGTGGCACTAATAGGACTATTGAGTCTGTATTCAACCTTCCTCTGAACAAGACAGCACATTAAGATGGGAAGAAATGGCACAAATGAACTCTTGGTAAAACACAGAAACCATTCCAGGTGACTACCTCATGAATCTGATGAGTGAATACAGTGAGTGTTCAAAAGCTGTCATCAAAGCTACTTTGGACAATCTAAAATATAAAACATGTTCTGGGTTGTTTAATACTTTTTGTTTGCTACATACTTCCATGTGCATTCTTCCACATTTTGGATGTCTTCAGGATTAACGTACAATGTTGAAAATATAAAAATAAAGAAAACCCACAGAAGGAGAAGGTGTGTCCAAACGTGTGCGGGTACTGTAGCTCTTACGTGATACCCTAAGTCATCCTTCCATTTTCTACCCCTTAATCCTCGTGAGGGTGGGTGTTTTGCATTAATTGTAAAAAGTTTTAATGTACAAATTCTTTCTGGGCCAGAGAAGGGGATTTAACACTCTCTACTCAATTAAGCAGACATATAATGGCCCTGTTTTTCTATTTGACAAGTAAACCAGGTCAGCCAGAAAAAATGAGAAATGCACTATTTTTTTCTCATTAACTGCCCATGGATATTATTTTGATCAGTGTGATAGATATATCTGACATTTACAACATATACATGCAACAGCTGACTCTATCTTAACTTTAGTGACAATTATCCAATTTTAAGACATTTAATTTTAGGAACATTAACACAAAACATCAACACGTGTTGTGTTTATGTAATGCATCATTCTGTAATTATGTTACTAAATGCTGATGATGTAGAAAAAGGTTACTGCCTACTGAGCAAAAAAGCCCAAACATCCTCATGCAGAGGACGGATAAGTGTCAAATTCAGGTAAGATGACCCTATGGACCTTTAAGTCAAAGGATAAGTTTATTCCTTCTCAGACGACGAGGGGACTAAACCGTACTTTCTATGGCCTGCAGGCAGATATCAATCTTCCTACCCACCCCCTCGCCACGATCAGCCTCAGGGCCTCCAGGTTTCCATAATACGCGGCCCATAACGTCGGTGTCATGCCATCTTCATCCGGTGCGTTAAGATCCTTCCGCGTCGCCTCCTTCAGCAGGTCCAGGTACCCGTCCCGGGCCGCCTTGTGGTACCTGTCATTCATGGTGTAAAATTAATCCGCCCTGCTTGACTCCATTGTGTTTCACCAATAACATCGTCATCATCGTCACGCCCGGCGATGGAGAGCGAACAGACCGGCTGAGGTCCCTCCGGTGCGGTGGCGTCCTGAGCAGCGCGCACGGACCGCGCGTCTCCGGTATCCATGGACGCACAGGAGCGCACGAGCTGGTTCACAGTGCTCCCTGTGGTCGGGGTGCTCCAAAATACACTGGGAACCTGTCGGCTCCTTTTCTGTGATGCAAAAAAAAAATGCCAAAAAATTAAAAAATTAAAAAAAAACAGAAGGCTGAATTAAATGTAGCATGTCTGAATCTGTCTTGTGCATATTCTATTATAACCGTCTGACTAAAGCGCTTAAGTTTGCACATGCATTATCATTTACCCAAGGATTCACCCTGTTTTTTTTTACTTAAGCAGTGACTGAATGAATGCTTTATTTCATCTAGCTTAAAAGATAAAAAAAAAACAAAAACAATGTACAGTGATAAAGAAAAGGCATTATACCTTTCATGCATGTCGGATAAAGGCAAAGTGACCGTGACGAGGTGACGTTAAACTTATAGTAACTGCAAAATTAAGACAAAAAGCAAAGCAAAATGCAATCAATTGGTGAGCATTTTTGACTTATACAAACAAAATAATAAGGGAAAAGGAGCCACATAAGGAGCCAACGATACAACAAGGAAAATGAATAAAAGTGAACAAAATCAGAACAAAAAACGAACAAAACAATCAAAAACATAAAAATAAATTAGATGTAAAAAGAGGAAAAATGAACAAAAGTAAACCAAACAGTCAAGACAATGCTTTAAAAAAACACAAAACCAATACTTTCAATAAAATTTCAGTTTGCTGATTTACTGCACTTTACCCTTATAAGGCTATGTATTTATTCATTCAAACTAAAGCCATAGTAGTAGTTGAATCGTATTTTTGTTTTTATACATCATCAAATAGTAACTAAAGCATAATTATGCTTGCATTTTACTAAAACTGACATACCCTGGTGCAGGCAATTTAACTATTTTCAACCACAATTTTTAAAATGGTTTGGATGTACGACAAAGCTGAAAATGTCATATGCCCAGTTTTTTAATAAGTCATGTTTGAAAGGGTTAAATTGCATCTGTCACCACAATTTAATGCTAAAAAGGGAGTAGAATGAAGTCTAAAGTTATTTAATCCCACAGTATTTACTATATACAAACATCAATTCATAAACTAATGTCCCCCGTTTGCAAAGTTTGTAAAATACAATATGCATATGCAAGTTGTCTTATCTTCTAATCCAACTTATAATGACAACACATATGAACAAACGTATATAATTTATGTTAAAATCAGGGTGAGGGTAGAGCTTGTAAATCCACCTTTGGTTTGTTGTTTTTGTAGGACTATAATTAAAAAAACAGTACAAACACATAAAAATCCCAACTAAATGGCTTCAGCAGGCAAAAATCCATATTCAGTGTGATGTCCATGCTTGTGGCAGGTGCTGAATGAAACCTTTTTCAAGTCGCTATATCTCATGTTTTCTGTTCCAAATGGTTCAAAACATGTGAAGTGCAAAGGGAGGTGACATTTAATATACAGTAGGTGTACATATTCATTCAGTTTATGTGTATTCTGGTTCTATTGTGATTGAAAAACACACATTTATGGTCATTATAATCTGCAAGAAATACAAAACCAAGATGCCTTAAACTTTTGCATAATACTGTAAGTACACCAATACCTATGGAATAAGAGACAGTGGCAGGATTTGTAATGAAATGTGCAGCTGCTGATAAAGGTACTGTACATAATGCAAATGTGCAGCTTTAACATTTGCATGCTGTCCCATTAAACAGAACAGGGAGGAGACACTTTCATGATATTAAATTTATTTCCGTCAATTGCACATACAACAGAAAACGGACATTTGATCAATGTTTGTAAGACTATAGTCAGAGTGATCTGTATGTCATTAACACAAGGAAGCATCTGGTGTCATTTCGACATTTAGCCTGTTCTTTTCTTTTGAATAAGCTATTGTTTTCACTTTGTTTTCCATCACTGGAGCAAGGATAGAAAACATCTAAGTGTGGAACAAAGAAGGATTTCATCAGTGCTGTCTTATGTTGCAATAAAATGTGTTTTCATAGTCACCTCAGTGGAAAGTATTTTATAAAAGGTCCAGTTCTGATACGAAATATGCAAGGCTGCACCAGTGGTTCAGAAATGCAAAGCTGACACACTACCCAGTTGAAACCTGTATAACAATAGGCAGATATTGGCAAGGCTTTTCATAAACTATACCTCAGGGACTTTATGGAGACAAGAGACTGTGGAACATCTTTTCAAAGAGCCATGAATCACATTAAAGCCCTGAAAGCATTCCCTTCAAACACTGAATGATAAAGAGTAAAAATTGGGGGAAAAAATAGGCAAGTAAAACAAGACACTCAGAAAATTTGAATCAAGGTTTAATTAGAAGGCAATGCTGCAGAAAATAATGTCAACATGAATAGGACAAAGACAAAACATCTCAGGTTTATGGATGCAAACACATGAAAGGCTTTTAAAAATGTATGCTCTAATATCAAGAAACTGCTGTTTTAGAGAAAAGGAACCGGTTTCTCATATTTTGGAATTCATAAGAAAAGGTTTTTCATGGAAACAGCGTTTGAACTTTACATCAATGCTGTATGCAAAACATACAGTGTTTGGTAATATAACAGTGTTGTTCATAACAGATTTATTGACATTTATGACTCTACCCAGTAAACCTCTGTGGTTTTGGAGGGTTATAAAAGCCAGGACAGGGGAGGCTGCTTCACAGAAACACTCATCATCAGGTAGGTTTACAGGCATTAGGAAACATTTTCTTTAATTTTTTTATGATTTTTTTCTTGCAAGTCATAATGAGCTCATGAGTCACATGAACTCATTTATGGTAACGAAGGAGGTTTTATTGCATTTATTATTTACACAGAATAATTTTACTTAGTTGTTGCAAACATTTGACTTAGTCTGATGTTACTTTCATTTTATTTGAACTTAAGAATGATAGTCAGATCTTGAGTAGACATTCTTCAGTTGAATAAAATCCTGTGTGTAGACCAGTTACAGCTAGTCCTTGCCAAAGCCAGATTAGAGGGGGACATTAAAATCCTGATGTTGTTTGAAGCTTTTGTGTAGGGCAGATTACTGATTTTCCTTACAGAAAGGTTTCACTTGGGCGGGAACTCTCTTCACAGAAAGCCAAGTGGGTGTAGCTGTTAAACCTGTAATGGCTCATATATGACCTAATGCCGTAACCAATTCAATTGTGAGGGGAGAAATGAGAGAGGAAACATGTGCTTGAACTCTGCCTTTCCATGCAGTTGTCTCATTGATGGTAAACCCTGTGAACCATGTAGGATGACGGTGAAAGACAGAGAAACAGAGGAGGCCCACCTGTCCAACAACATCAGCACACCGGGTCTGACAGAGAACGCATCTGAACCTGACCTGACCATCCATGCTCATGAAGCTGTGAGAGAGCGGGGCCGCAACTGGGGATGGATGCTGTCTGGGATCATTTGTGTGAACATTTTGATCCTGGGCTGCGCCTTGGTCAGTGGCAGCGCCTACAGCAATGTGAACATCAGCACTGCTGACCTGCAGATTTTTCTCATCATCCTCGTCCTCCTCACCACTGGCTGGATGATTTATTATGCCATCTACACAGCCAAAACAGAAGGTGCAGTTCTATACAAGGACGGCCACGCTGGACCGATATGGCTTAGAGGTATGCAAATTTATTCATTTGTGACTTTTGTCATTTATAGATAATTTTAAATTTTGTTATCTGTCCAGTTATAATGTTGTATTCTGTCGGTTTCAGGGGGACTTGTGTTGTTTGGACTGCTCAGTATTATCATGGATATTTTCAAGATAGCCAGCTATGTGGGCTATGTCCACTGTGATTCAGCTGTTAAAGTTGCTTTCCCTGTGATACAGCTAATTTTCATAATTGTACAGGTACTAAATCCTTAACGTGCCAGTGCTAAATGAAAATTTATTGTTGTGTATATGGATGCATAATAATAAGATAACTCCATTTCCAGACATACTTTATGTGGGCCCATGCCAAGGACTGTGTGCAGCTACAAAGAAACTTTGCACGGTAGGTGATTAATTGAATATCTTTGGAAAAATGCATATTTGTAAGGCAGGAGTCTGCAACCTGCCGCTCCATGTGGCAATTTACCCCTCTCCAGTGGCTTCCCAGTGATGGACGTAACATATTATTTTAAATCAAAATGAACAAAATAAGCACTGAATCAACAAAAAGAAGAAAAACTGAACTACATAGTGAACTTATTTTGTTTGTAGATCAATCAATACAGTTGGGAAATTTACATGATTAAGACAAACCTGAGTAAAATAATCTGGATAATGAACCAAAAAAATCACAAAATGACTAAAATAATGAGTCAACTGAATGAAATTTGATTACCATGCCATACCATAGCAACTTTATTTATAAAGCCCTTTAAATTTAAACAAATTAACAAAATTGTCAAGTAAGTGAACAAAGTAATGGATATAAACACAACAATGAACATCAAAGAGACAAAAGTAATGATTGAAGTAATGCACAACAATTCAAACAGAATAAAATAATCAGGGACAGCGAAAATTCACAAAAATAAATAAAACTTTAAAAACGTGAAGGAAACTTTGACCAAATAACCTGCAAATTGAACAAAAAATAGGAAAAATGAGCAAAATAAAGGAAAACACTCAAGGAAATGAACAAAAAAAATCAACCAAATAATTTAAGAAATGATAAAAATGAATAAAATAATAAACAAAATGAACAATAAATAATGTAACAATAACAAACTGGTGTTAGCATGTTTCCAGGTACAAGAATATGTTGTATTTCATGTAGTACATAAAAGGTTTGAATAGTTTTTATGGCAGTTGTATTTCAGCAGCCGGAGTTATCTCGTTAACATTTCTTTTTGTCATTCATTATTTTACTAGTGTACCACTCTGAGTTGAAAGCAAATAATAAATTACAAGAAAGAGGCTGAGTTTGCTGAGCCTTGTCAAATTTACTTATTATTGCCTCCTCTTGTTTCTCTCGTGTCTCTTTATGTAGCTGTGGGATGATGCTGACCCTTTCCACAAACCTAGTGCTGTGGATGACTTTAGTGACCGAGGAGTCTCTTCATCAGACAGAAGTTCCAGAATATCCAGACACTAACGCCTCTAAAGTCCATGGACGAAGCACATACATCCTCAGGGGTAAACTAAGAAAATCAAGCACTTAAAATAAAAAAGAATGTCACCAGCGTGTAAAGTATCGTATCCTACTTAACACTTTTCTTCTACTCTGTTATGTTTTACAGCAAGTTACGGAGATAACAAGTGTAAGTGCAGCCACACTTCATGCAGCATGTTTAAGGAGGCCTACTACTACCTCTACCCTTTCAACATTGAGTACAGTCTCTTTGCATCTGCCATGGCTTACGTGATGTGGAAAAATGTCGGACGGGTGACAGAAGAGCATAGCCACCACAGCTTCAAACTGAATCTGAAGGATGTATTTCTTGGTCCCGTTGCTGGAATCCTATTAGTGGTGGCAGGCCTCGCAACGTTCATCGTGTATGAGATGGATATGAAAGATGACGACAATGAAGACAAACACAACAGAGCACTGATGATGCACTTCGTCATGAATATAGTGATAGTGACTCTCATGTCTGTGTCCACTGTGCTCGGCTGTGCTGTCTACAAGCTGGACCATAGGGAACACCTATCGGACAAAAACCCCACACGCAGTCTGGATGTAGGGCTGCTGGTGGGGGCCTCACTGGGACAGTTCATTATCAGCTACTTCACTATTGTAGCAATGGTGGGAACTGGAGCAAAGGGCCACCTGAACAGGCTCAATCTGACCTGGGCGATCCTCATGGTGATTCAGCTCGGCCTGCAGAACTTTTTCATCATCGAAGGCCTGCACCGGGAGCCGTACCACGAGGTGCACCTTCCGGTCACTGTGGTTGCAAATCCATATGTACTGCAGCCAGGCAAAGAACTGAGCACCCTTGAAGCACCAGAAATGGACATGAAGCCCAACATGAATAACACGGCACACGACCTGCACGGCCATAACACCGAGCACAAACACAAACTGTCCTGGAAGAGACGAGTGCTAAAGGAAGTGTGTATGTTTCTGCTGCTGGGAAACATCATAGTAAGTATGATTCTCCTTCCCTCCTTTAATTTAATTTATTAATTCACTAAAATCTAAACTTCTTTTTGTCTCTTTGACAGCTCTGGATCATGCCTGCATTTGGCGCTCGCCCCCAGTTTGACCATGACACCGAAACCCAATTCTACAAATTTAACATGTGGGCAGCTGTTGTCAATATTGGACTACCTTTTGGCATCTTTTACAGAATGCATTCAGTTGCCAGTCTGTTTGAGGTGTTTCTGATGTCATAATGCTGTAGGTAGACTAATGTGTACCTTACGCATGATTGTTTCAGACTTATAAAGCCTTTTTTTATGAATTGCCGTTGGTTTGATGATGCTTTGTTTTTCCTGAAGTAGCCTTTTAACTGACAAATATCATCACTTTAATGTTTCTCACTCTCTGTGTTTTAATAGTTTGCATATTCATCAGTGTGTATGTATTCAGAATATTATTTTCATAAGTCATTGTGAAGTTAAACATACAACACTGTACGCACAAAATAAATGCAAGCAATAAAATAAGCTGACTGAAAGACACTGGTTGATTGTGTAAATGAACCTTTTGTAATGAAAACAAATGGCTTGTTAATCTTTGATTGAGTCATCAGTCTGTTTGAGGTGGTTCTGACGTCATAATGTTCTAGGTAGACATGTAACCTATACCTATGATTGTTTTGAGATACAAAACTTTACATAAAATATAGAAAATAAATAAAAAATATAATATTTTTGTGTGTGTTATAGTTTGTTGTGATGATGATGATGATGTGTATGTGTGTTTTTACAGCACTTTTACTGACCTTTTGAAGAATATATCACATTTGACAATGCAGAAACAAAATGCACACATAATAACCGACCCACAGCCCACCACTCACTTTATCCCCTCCCCTAGAGCTCCTAGGTTGAAGAACTGTTGAAAACTGCCAGCGGTGATATCAGCAATATACACAAAATAAACGTAAGCAATACAACATAGTAAACACAAATGATACATTACATGTAATGGCTAAAACAAAGCACTTCCAGTTACTGAGAAAGAAAAGAAGAAAAAAATAAATAAAAGGTACAGTACATGGTGACTATATGTACATGTATGAAAATAGAACAATCAGTTTAGGGGATGGGGGGGGTTGGGGGGGGTTGCTGACATATGTAATTAAGGGCTGCCAGTGACTATAGAATTTGTCAGTTGAAAATTTGATCTTTTATAATTGTAAAAAAGGTATAGTATTAGGCAGCCAGGAAATTGTGGAGAGGGGTAGTGAGCTCTTTCACATTAAAAGTATTCTGCGACAAGCAATGAAGTAAGTAAATGAGACTGGACTGGTGCCGCCAGCTGTGATGACACATTTGAACTGAGTTCAGGTACACCAAATATAATAGATTGCACTGGTCTATTTCTGAGATTGCTTTAAAATAAGACTTCCAGTAATTTCCTTGTTTATGACACAACCAAAACATACTGTATGTACAACATCACAGTAAAAGCTGAATGTATTCCTGAAGTTAGAGAATCATAAAGAAATTAGATGTGGTGTCTGGTCAGTTTGGTAACAGGTTATCAATTCCTGACAAGGGTGGTACTGTACTGTATGTCAGGAAAAGAAGGTGTGTTTGATATGTGAAAATGATGATTTTTAAAGTACGTGAATAGATCAGACTGGTGAAGACTAAAGTTAGTACGCAGCTGGGTAAAGCTAGAGAACACATTGTCACTATAGAAATCACTAATAGTACAAAGGCCATTTCTTTCCCAAACTGCAATCTGCTCCCAAATCCGCAGGGTAGATGTAACTATCCGAATGACTGTATATCGCTTAAGATTAAATTTAGTGGAGTGGTTTAGAAGAGCTTTTAAAAAGGAAAAGCAACATGAGTATGACTCTAGCTGACACCATCAGGCCCAGTGCATAATTTTCTGATGTTAGTGTATTAACTGACAATTATCTTCACTATAATGTATTTCACTTTCTTTCTTTGAAGATCTTGCAAATTCAGTTTTACAATGTGATTGAATTCAAAATGTTACTTCCAGAAGTCGTAGTTAAGATAAACACTCTACATACGAAATAAACACAAGCAATTCAATAAGCTGAAAAAGACTTTTTAGTGTGCCATAAATTATTATTATTATCATTATCATTATGTGTAGTAATAGCTGATAGTGAGTAATATTGACTACTTGTATTTGTTACTAAAAATGCTACAACAAACAGCAGCAGAAGCTTTTATAACAAAAGCAAATTGAACTTTATCTAAAAGTCTAGTTTGCATATTGAACCACATTGTTATTCATAGAAACTGGTCAATAATAACTGATAATTGATTGATTATTGAAAGGAGCCTTATTGCAGTCCGACACATAATTCTGACACATCCCTAGACTGTATATTTTAGAATTCAGCTCAAAATACCACAGAGATCCTTGATTCTCCCATGTCCATATACTCCTGGTTTTTATCCCTGGATCAGACATGTAAATTATCTGATGCTGCATTTCCTGTCTGTGCCATGGAATCCATAAAGTGGACTCCCTCACCCAGGATGGTTTTGGTGGTTCTGGTGAGTCCTTGGATACTGACCGAGGATTGCAACTATACAGCTGTGACATCAAAAATATGTCCAGTTATCTTAAAAGAGTCTTTTTCTCCCTCTAGTGACACTTTTGATACTTTAACATTAGTTTGAGGCCCAAACCTGTATTCTTTGCCAAAGGCCATGGTAAACTGAGAATGCTTGATTTCAAAGAACATTTCTTTTACTGAGCTCAATGGAAAATGTTTGAATACAGAAAAATGTTGACAAACCTGTGAATAATAGGGCTGTGAGTCATGAAAGTATGTTTAGAGAATTTTAACACTGCAATAAAGCTAGACCAGGGGTCTCCAACCTGCAGCTCTAGGGCCACATGTGGTTCTTAAGGGCCACTCCCAGTGGCTCCTGTGGCATTGCCTAGTGATGGAAGTGACATAATACATTAATATGAGCAAAATAAGCACAAAATTTAAAAAGAAAAAAATAAAAAAGAACTACATAATTAACAAAAAGTAAGACAAAACTGATGCAAACTATCTACAAAATGAAAATAGTCATCAAAAGAATGAACAAGATTAAAAAATAATAAATTACACTATCAATAATAAAAAAACTAAAAAAATAAAAAATGATTCAAAATTCTGACAAAAAAACTTTGCTGTTGATTAAAACAAACCTGCACAAAATAATTAGGAAAATGTACAAAGAATTCTCAAAAATGACCAAAATAGTAAATCAACTGAATGAAAATGTGTTTAAAAAAATTTAAATAAGTATTCAACAAAATGAATCACATAATTGACAAAAAAACTCAAAAGAACAAAATAGTGGAGCAAATTAATATAAAAAAGAAGCAGAAATAAATATAATTTGTGAGCAAAATAATCCAATCAACAAATCACAAAAATAATCCAGAAAATGAGCCAAAAATGAAATGAAAGAAAATGAATAAAACAATTAAGTAAATAAACAAAAACTCAACCACATAATCTACAAAATGAACTAGAAATGAGAAAAAAATGAACAAAATTAGAGCAAAAAAGAATGTGATATTAACAACTTTAGTGTTGTGGGCTAATACGTGTCCTGTCATGTGGTAAGTAAATTATTAATATGAGTATTAGTTGTGGCTCTGGACACTTTTTTTCTTTCTGTCTTTAGACAGAAAGAAAAAAGGTCGCCGACCCCTGGGCTAGGCTATTGTTTATTCATAGCAGAATTTTAAAAAGGCTCGTTTTTTAGTCAGGCAAATTAAACGCCACCCTTCTCGGGGTCCTTAACACACGGCTTTGTTTACAACCACGTCATCAGGAAATACGCGCTGAAGCGTCGAAATGTTGAGACAGGTAAGCGGCCTTAAACTTTAATTTGTGATGGTTTCAAAGTGATATTTGTGTGATTTATATTAGATACTGAGTAACGACACTTTTACGCTTAAACACCAGTGTAAACCGTGTTTGTGCGCTAGTTATAACCTGGTGTTTTTCCCATGTTTTCAGGACTCACGGGACACAGAGGCTCGTCTTTTTGGAGAGGATGACGATAACAACACGAGAGGAAAGTCCAAAATTGGGTAAAACATACCGCTTTTATGATGTTACAAAGTGTCCTTGCAAACTATTATGATTAATTATCTAATGTTTAATGTTTTGTTCCAGGCATCCACTGGTCTCCTTCTTCCATCTCTTCTTCCGAATAAGTGCCATCTTGGTCTATTTATTCTGTGACATTTTCAGCGGCAGTTTCATTGCCTGTATGGTCACCATCATCCTCCTGCTGTCATGTGACTTCTGGACTGTCAAGGTGGGCGTTAGACCACAACATCAAGGGTGTAGATTTTGTCTGATTGAGAAAAATAAGTACAAATGAACAAAATAACTAAGAAAATTAGTAAAAATGAATAAAATAATCAAGGCAGGGAATAAAGATAAACAAAAATAATCAAGAAAATGAGCAGAAATGAACAAGGTAATTAAGAAAATGAGTAAAATGATTGTAACAATCCAGAAAATGAACAAAAATAATTAAGAAAAAATGTAAAAATGAACAAAATGATTAAGAAAATAAGTACAATAAACAAATTTATCAATAAGATGAATAAAAATAAACAAATCAATTAGGGAAAAGAGCAAAATAATCAAGAAAATGACTCAAAATTAACAAAACAATTAACAATTGTGAAAATTAATCAAAAACTTAAGAAAATCAACAAAAATTTAGAAAATAATCTAGAAAACGACCAAAATTGAATTAAAGTTCTTTCATTTAAATTCAGTTCTGATCTTCTATTCCGAATGAACAAACTAACCAAGAAAATGTGCAAAATGAAGCCAATAACCGCAAAAATTAGGAAAGCAAAGAGAATAGTCAAGAAAGTCATTAAAGTTGAACAAACTAATCTGTGAATAAAAGTGATCAAGAAAACAGTTAAATGAACAAAAGTAACAACAAAACAAGCAAAATATACCACATCATCAAAAAAAGAAAAAATAAACAAGAAAATGAAATTAAAGAAATTAGAACAGGATTTTCGGAGACAAAAAGCTCCATATCATCTAAAGTAAAGTGTTTTATTGGGAGATACAGATGGACATTTTACTGATATTGAGGGGGATGAATCCCCCTGAAATATACGCTTATGCACAGGATAACCCTTTTTGGCCACACAGAAAGGCCCCACCGGCCCGTATTGGATTCAAGCTTCTTGCTGTGAGGCATGAGTGCTACGCACTGCACCACATGTTGCCTGGTGGCGGCATATTAAATTATTTGAAAGATGCCTGAAGTTTTCAAACAGCACACAGAGAAATATTACAATACTATGTATGTGTGCTACGTTTGTTTACCCGATGATGCTCTGTGTTCATTTGGAATATTCTTTATTCACAGTTGGCACAATGCAACAGAAATGCATAAGCATTGTTACAGCATAGCTGATGTGCTAGAGAGATGCGAAAATAAATAGAATGGGGAAAGTTGTCGTATAAATATTTAATGTATACTGCTTGACAGCATAGCAGTTAATAACATAGGCAGAAGAAGAAAACTCTAGCTTACAAAGGCTGCTGCTTGTCTTTGAGCAGGTCGGGCAGTTAAATGGTCAATTAAAAGCTTTGCAAGAAACATCTGTTCATGATAAAATGTAGCATACCTGTCTTATTTTCATTTGCATACCCAGTAATAAAGTGCACTCCCAATCAGAAGTGACCAGACGAGTCACACGTTACGCCACATCTGAAGGAACACTTTCAGCAGGACAGTTCTGTGCAGCTGTTGTAGGATGGAAGGTACAACGTGTGAAGGGGCACAGAAACACTTGGATCCAATTGCTGGAGTCCTTGCTAATAGACATTTTTTCAGCAGACATTTTGGCCTGTCTCAGCAGGAGAAACGGAGGCAATCTTAACAACATTAATGAGGGATCACTTCCATGTCAGTGTCCTAAAGCCATGTCAAGGGGCCAAAAGAAACCAACCAAAACACTTAAGTGATCCCTGACATGCTGAATTAAAAATCATCCCACCAGTGTGTTTTCTACTGTCATGATTTAAACTGTCTGTGGAGTAAAAGGTCTATAACCAAATCCAGTAACAGTTGAAATAGATTGATTTTTGGCTGTTTAAGGTACTTAAACATACTTTGCTTGTGGTTCATCCATTGCTGCTGCCTTCTTTGTGTGTATCCAGATGGGAGCTGCCTGCAGGGCCTCCATCCTCACAGGTGCACCTTTACTAGTTGGGTTGTACAGCAACAGTACAGTGTACAGTGTGATGTTTACCAACATGATCAATTTAACTTTCAATTCAAATGCAATTGTATTGAATAGATCTAACTGCTTATATGCATCACACTATTAGAATAAGGACATTTTTATATACTGGCAGTCTATCTGACCGCATACAATTAATGTAAAAAGTAATTGTGGAAAATACGGTAGGTAAAAACGGGTTCATAAAATATCAATCCATAGCCACATTTATCTCTGTACTTTGTTACTGGTGTACCAGTGTTGAGATAGTTCAGACACATATACTATCTTTCTGGAACAGAAAAAAATACTTTAAATGTTGTTTGGGTTGTATTTCTTTACTTCTGCAAAACTGTGTTACAGGGTTTCTTTTGTCAGAACATTTGAATGTGAGGAAGAGAGCTGTGGTACTAAAACTTTAAACTTTGTGCTGTTACACATGTGTCTGAATGAAAATTGGCTATTTTTCAATGTGTAGTAGCAGCTCAAAGATTGTTTTTCTGAGAATGCAGGCTGAAATAGTCACCCAACAGCGTCTGTGGTCAGACAGCATTGGGTACAGTGTTGTAGACAGACGCCTATAAAAACACAGCATCCTCTGTAACGTTGTTTTCCTCCCTTGGGTGTCATTGTTTCTGGGAGTCAGCATACAGGCATGAATTACAGACACAGATCTGCATCCTAACCACACCAAAGGAGGCATATGCTCAGCGTATATGCTATCACTCAGGACCTTCCTTTATAGTTGTAGGTGTGTATTTAAGTGGTCTTTGGTACATTAGAGCATTATACAAGTACAGTTTGCAAACAAGTGAGAAATCTTGCATATTATGTCTTTTACCATTTTTTTCACTGATGATCATATGGGAGGTAATCACAAAAATCTTCAGTGATATAATTCCTGCAGGGCAATAGGATCTCATAACACTTTACCTCATGCATTAGATCGTCATGGCATCAGTCACTATATGAATTTTACCCTGACTAGTCAGTATTACCTTTGTAATAGACGGGCTTTTATTTAGAATGACCTATTTTTATTTTTTTTTTCAATCCCCAGAATGTGTCTGGCCGATTGCTAGTGGGTCTTCGATGGTGGAACCAAGTAGATGAAGATGGAAAAAGCAACTGGGTTTTTGAAGCAAGAAAGGTACATTTTAAGTCGTGGGTGGTACCGTAATTAAAAAGCATGTTTTCAGATGTGATGACTTTACTTTTTTAATAATAAAATATATGTCATGTAACAAGTTTTAATGTCACAACAACAAAACAGAAGTTAGACCTACGCTTTCCCCTCATCACGTTCCCTTTTTACAAAATAATGTGACTTTGGCAGCATGCAACCTCAGCTCTCTGTACTGTAATTGAGAGCTGGGTAAATACACAAAGGCAACGTTGCAGTTTGCAGGAAATATCTTTCACAGGCTGGGTACATCTTTTTGTACTCTTACGTGCCGCAGTGCATATTTTTGGTGTAGTGTAGCTCGATGACCTATCTTGATAGACACGTGAAGATGGTGTCACTTAGCACACAGTCATTGTCCTTTCTTGGAGATTAATGGCATGTTAGGGACCTTGGATATTATATTGCCCAAACCTGTTTTTAACAAGCTTTGTTGAGCGGACAGATATAAAACTTCTTCACTTTGGTAAACAGACACGCAGCCAGAGCACAGCATCCAGCGCAGAATCCCGGATCTTCTGGCTCGGCCTCATAGTGTGTCCCATCTTCTGGATCATTTTTGTCTTCAGTACCATCTTCTCTTTCAAGATTAAATGGCTGGTCAGTTCAGTGTTCCTTTATCTGTATCACACATTGATATTCACTTGTGAAAATAAGCTCTTCATTGACGCTTGAATGCAAAATTGTCTTGTGATATTGCCGCCGTAGGCTGTGGTTATCATGGGCCTGGTTTTACAGTGGGCCAATCTGTATGGGTACATCCGGTGCAAAGTGGGTGGAAAGTCTGACCTGAGAGACTTGGCAAGGAACTACCTGGGCACCCAGCTTTTTAAACAGGTACAGAATCTGAAATTGACTGCTGATCCCTTTACAGATTTTATTTAAATGCCACGTTGCACTAACATTTTATTTCTAACAAAAGGCAATGAAGAAAACAGATGAACCTTAAAGTTGAAGAGGACCACAGCTGCAGTGCAGAACAACACTGGACATTTACTTGATTCCTGGTGGAAAGGTGGCTGAGCTTTTCTGAGGGATTTCTAAAATCACTTTTTGGTAAAAAGTAGATTTGTATTTACTGCGGATTCAGAATTAAATGTCAGCCTTTTTCTAATTTTGAATAAAATACTCTATAGGTATTTTTAAGTTGAATTCATACTGTTGTTTTTGCATTATATGTTATTGTATGGTATTTATTTTGACTGATGAGGTAGTTTAATATAGATAAACAGACAGTGATTAGCAAATCTATTAGCCCACTTATTTGTCCTATTTGTCTCATAGACCATCCAGCATCATGAAGACCTTTAATGCAGACTCTTTTCAGTGAGTTCTTGATGATTTACAGTTTTGAACAGCAGTGAGAAATTTCAAACTGAATTCACATTTTTATACCAAACTTGAGCTGACACACTAAATGTCTCAAGTCAGAAATTAATCGGTCATAATGTTCTGCCACTAGAACTATTTTTTTTATTCAATAATGCAAGAAAATAACATCACAATCAAAAAATAAGAATGTGCTTTTGTATTTTTCCTGCTTTTTATAAAACAATATAACCAAAAATTAATGTGCAACAACAACCATTTTATTTTAGCATTGAAAAATAGGATTTCTATCAATGAGCTTGTCGACACTAGTGGATTAACCGTTCCTGAAACGTAGAAAACTACCAAAACTGTTAATTTCGGGAAGCTGTGGCATAAACCTAATATTGGGTGATGGTCTAATAAATTTGTCAGCCACTGTAAGATAATAATAAATTATTCCTGTTGCAATAAATAGGCCACTTAATGAGATTTTTTTTTCAGTTCAGTCTTGCAGAAAGTCAGCAATAAATGCAATGTATATGAAATAGTATTTAGGGAAACATGAATGATTCCTTTTTGGATGTATTGAGGGTTTGTAGTATATTGTTACAGTACATGAATGATGAATTGTGCTGTTCTTGTTTGCGTTAAGCGCACCTTAATTAACAGTTGTTTAAAGTGCTGTAAAAATTTCCATCATAATTACATTGTGAGGAGAAGAGTGATTTAAGAAATAAAACATATTACTGAAATAATCGCTGCTTGAAAACGGAAGTGATTTTTTTTTTTTTTTACACACTGGTCATTTACCCAGTATGACTGTGGGAAATTCACTTTTATAAGAGGAATAATAAAGTTCTATTAGTTATGTCTGACAGGAGCTTTACTAAACTAATGCAAAGTGCAAACATTTAATCATACGCTTCCACACATGCTGAAACGTAATGACTTACAATATAACAAATGTTCTTATTGAATGGGATTGAATAAGATGTTTATTTCTGTCTTATTGCTCTACCTGCTGGTCTGTGACAGCTTTGTCTTTACTGTTAATAAGGGTGAAGTTTGACAGATTGACCAGTCCTCAGGATCAGAGGTGGGTAGTACTCAAGTACATATACTCCTTTACATGTACTTGAGTAGTTCACTCAACTTTATACTGTTACTCAGTTACAATTGTGATGTAAAAAATGTACAGTACTTCTTCTCAGTTACACTTGGCCATAACTCAAGTAGGAGTAAAGGAGCTTGGACTTAAAAAA
The DNA here is from genome assembly GCA_029823295.1 of Pseudamia nigra. NCBI lineage: Eukaryota > Metazoa > Chordata > Actinopteri > Kurtiformes > Apogonidae > Pseudamia > Pseudamia nigra. The sequence goes on from JAQQAE010000303.1 coordinate 31,143, forward strand.
ATGTAAAATAATCATAACATTATAAAATGAATGAAATAATCAAGAAACTTATCAAAAATTAATCACCAAATGTACAAACAATGAAAAAATGAACAAAATTATCAAGAAAGATGAGTAAAATAGTCAGCCTGTAAAATAGCATAATATGCACAAATGAACAAAGTTAAAAAGAAGAAAATAAGTAAGACAGCACAAATGAACAAAACAGTTTAGAAATTGAACAAAGAAACCCAAAATAAGCAACAAAAATGGAACAAATCAAAATGCGAATGAGTGGTGGAATGGGGGAACAAACTGAGAAACAACATTGGAAAAAATAAAAACTTAAAAAAAGAACAAAATAACCAACAATATAGTTGTTTGAATGCAATACATCATGCTGAAATGAATTCAAAATATGAATTTACTCACTACTTGAGTAGTTTTTTATGAGATACTGTTTTAATCTTAACCAAGTACTTATGCCTATGAGTACTTTTACTTGAGTCAGTCTAATCAGACAGTAACTACTTTTACTTTAGGGCGGGTTCTATTTACATATAGGGGTACTGTATGATCAGGATAGAGTCAGCATGTGCCGAGGACGCTGGCGCTTTAAGTCTGCAGTGAATCATTGAACCACTAGGTGGCGACAAATAAACATGAATGGTTTCTCCCAACGTGATGCTGACGTAAGTAAGTCATCCATGTGAAGTCAATCAGTTAACAAATACACGGCGGGTTGTAGAATGAATCAGATTGCAGTTTTAATCACGTTTTCAGCCTGTGCCCTTAAATAACTGCAAAATGATGTCATTTAAAGGAACTAGGAAAATGATATAGGGCGAGCTAATTGCTTTGTTCATGTTAATATTTTGTTGATTGATTATTTGTGCTTATTTTGTTAATTATTTTGCTGATTATTTGTTTTTTTTAATGCCATTGCTGTTCCTTTTGTTGATTACTTTACAACTTTCGGTAAGTTTAATCATTGTTATTTGTTTATTTTTTTCATTTAGTGATAATTTTGGTCATTTTTAGTTGATTTTGGTGTAATTTTCAGCATTTCTTGTTCATTTGTTTTTGCTCTTTGTTTTTGTTTTTTTTTTCATTTTTTGCACATTTTAATTCAGTTTGGATCTAATTGCAGAAACAGAACAAATGTCAACACACTTTCCATCTGGTCATAGTTTGAATTTAGTAACAAGCAGAGAAACTTACGTATGTTTAAAAATAAAATTAAATATGCAGGTGTACTGTCTTTGAGAAATAAGTAAGCTGATGCACATGAAAATTGGTGAATGCAGTGCAATGCAACAATAATACATTGACTTTTTATCAAATCATGCAGCTCTTCTACACTGGCACATGGTTTTTATACTACAAATGATGTACAGACATTACAAAAGCTGCTTTATTTCATGCATTTTCTTTATTTGCATGTTGTGGATGTACTTATTTTCTTGAATCAAAATTAAAAACATGCAAAATAATCCCCGCATTACTTTTGTCACACATCCCGAAAAATGTGTCATGGCAGGTTACATCAATGCCATTATTGACAACTGAGGAAACTAAAAAAAATTGTTGTTTCAAAACATTAAGGAAAGAAAAATAATGTAAAGTTTAATATGTGTTATTCTCAAAATTACACAATAACATGCCTTATGTGAAACATCCAAAAAAAAAATTTTTTTAAGCAGTATAATTTGAAGACAAATGCCAGAATGGAGTTGAATTTAACCTGAGCTACCACAGATTGTCATTTTATTTTCATTTTAGTACAGACATGCATTATCATAAAGGCAGTTAATCATATTCAGGCCAAAAGTCAAAGTGATCAATACTGCACGTGTAATTCACCATCACATAAAGCATTCCGACAAAGTAGGCAATGCCGAGGACAAAATATATCCAGAAGCATATCTTGTCCACTTTGTCCGCATGTTTCTGATAGTCTTCATTTTTCTGTTCCTTGGTGTCATGAGCTTCTAAGAAGTTAATGACCTTTCTGAGCATCCGACTGTCTTCCTCTGCCGCGCTCAGCTGAACCACACTGACATCAGGTCTGGCTTCTGTGGGAATTAAGATAGGAATAAATGAAGGCTGCATAATGGAAGATTGTGTGTGCATTAAAAAAATCCCATGTGAGAAAATCCATCTTTGTGGGTTTTGAGTTTCATATGAAGTTTGTGAGGTAAAATAAAATCTGTGAAAATATAAACTCTCAAATGAGCAAAATAGTAAACAAAATGGGGGAAAAACAAGAAGAAAAACCAATGTGTGTGTGTGTATATATATATAAACAGAAAAATCCACCAAATTATCTTAAAAAAACAAAATCTGAAAAAAGATGTACAATGGACAAAACAAAAAACAAACTCAAGAAGAATAGATAAAATAATGAACATAATTAATGAAACGCAACCCCAATTTCAAAAAAGTTGGGACATTGCCCGTGTTCCACCTTTTTTGAGATGTGTTCCTGCCATCAAATTCAAAAGAAGCCATATATATTTTCCATGAAATGACAAAATGTCTCAGTTTCAACATCTGATATGTTGTGTATGTTCTATTGGGAATAAAATATGGGTTTGTGAGATTTGCAAATCATTGCATTCTGTTTCATTTAGATTTTATTTATATCCCAACTTTTTTGGAACTGCGTTTGTAATATAATACAAGGAACGTAACCTGTCATCTTTCAGTCATGTGTCTGTTACTGTGGCAACAGGTTCTGTATGTCAAGTCCAATATCAGAATTTTTTAATCACACACTTCATGAGCCACTCAAAGTCCATGACCCACCAGTTGAGAACCACTGCACTAATACACAGACACATTCATCAGTAGTTTATTCTTCAAGTCATTCTTACCCTCATTCTCTTTTTTGTATTTCTGTTCTGTTTTTGAGTTTTTAGAAAAGCAGCAGATAAGAAGGCCTCCCTCTTTTGCCACTCGTGTGAGAATCATGGATACGAGCATGCTCACCACCAGGGTGACCAGACAAACACAGAAATGGGTTCCTGCAGCACAGACAGACAGTTAGTGCTTCAGTGTCACACATGCAGAAGAGTGTGTGTCTGTGATGTGAGTTGACTGACGGATGATAGGGCTACACTGGCCGTCTCCAGGGAGCTGATCGTTGAGGATGATCAGGAACATTGTGAAGCTGAGCACCAGGGTCACCTTGAAAGAATTGCGCTCACCACCTCCAAGTGGCAGTGCAAAGCTCACCATGTCAGCCAAGATGATCAGGATACTGGGCATCACTAATGTTATGAAGGGGTTAAAGTGTCGGATTTCCAGTCCCACCTGAGGATTATTGATAAATGAATTTTATAGTTCTACACAGTAAGAGTAAAAATAAGAGTAAAAAGGATTTTCTATGTTTATAATCAAATTCAGAAGCACAGGAAGAAAGGAAGGGAGGAAAGAAAGAAGAAAGGTGGAAAGAAGGAAGGGAGGGAAAAAGGAAGGAAGGACAGAAGAAAGGAAGTAGAAATGAAGGAAAAAAGGAAGCAAGGAAATGAGGAAAGAAAGAAAATTTGCTCACATTATATAGAGTCGGTGTTACTTAGAATTGGTGCAAGTGACCTGAGTCTTTTAGATACATTTTAAATGTATTATTAATTGTGTTTAAATCTATGTATTTAAATTAATTTTGTTCCTCTACTGGGATATCATACAAAGAGCACTGCTTTAGCTTCATACTTAAATTTTGCTCAACATTGGCTTCCTCCTGCCTTTTTTAATGTGCTTTAGTCTGTCTGGTGCAGAGGAAGGATGAGTACAGAGTGAATAGTGAATATTTGCTTTTTGTAAATATTCACTAGGGTTTTTGTTTACTACAACATTACATATGTGCATTTTTTGTTTTAAAAGACCTGTGCAAGAGAAACAAAGGGAATGAACAAAAAAAGGAAATAAAATTGAACTCATTAAGCTAGATGCTGACACTGTCCGCTACAGATTCTGAGTGGTAGAAATGATTTGGCATCCTGTGTATAAACTTACCAAAATATAATTTTGGGAGTTCGGTTTCCTCTCATAGCTCACATATATTGTTTTCCAGTCTCCATGTGAAGTATCAGCTGCCTTCACTTTTTTCAGATTTATCATTGCACCACACCCTGAAAGAAAGGAAGCTCTGAATTTAATAAAAGCACACTAATGGCTTCAGATTTCCATGGGATCAAAATGATGGTTTGCTATGAAATTATCACTCATTACTCTTTGGCAGAAAAAGGCTACCAGTCAAAAGTCTGGACACACCTTCTCCTTCAGTCTTTCTTCTTATTATTTTAAGCATTGTACATATATACTGTAAACAACCAAACTGTGAAATAACACATATTTAATTATGTCATAAGTGTTAAACAACCCAGAACATTTTAAATGGTTCAAAGTTGACACATTTGATGACAGCTTTGTACACTCATGGCATTTTCCATTTAGATTTATGAGGGAGTCACCTGGAAAGGTTTCCAATTCAAAGGTGAATGAATTTATGTCTTCTCTTAGCTTCTTAGTGTGCTTTAGAACAGTGGTTATCAACCTTTTTTCAGTGATGTGCGCCTAATGAATTTTTTTTTCAGCTAAGTACCCCCCAACCAGCGCAAACCATTTTTGGTTGAAAAATAGAACATAGCACTGTGTCTTCATCTTTTCCTTTCGGCTGTTCCCTTCAGGGGTCGCCACAGTGAATCATCTGCCTCCATCTCATCCTATCCTCTGCATCTTCTTCTCTCACACCAACTACCTTCATGTCCTCCTTCACC
>JAQQAE010000304.1:0-35901 GCA_029823295.1 Pseudamia nigra
AGTGGGGGGGGGGGATCTGGCTGTCATTCTCATGCACATGGTTGAGATACTGCTCCTTGCATATACTGTTCATGTTGGGCACGCTGCTGCAGTTGTACCATGTGTGGCTAAGCATTGCAATGGCTGAGAAACAAAAGGCCCACAGAGCTACAGTGTAAATGAACACTTCTTCCTTTAGCTACAGCTTACACAGCAAGAAAGAGTAAAAGAACAACAGTGGCTGGTCAGAACTGGCTCGTTTGTGTCTGGTGTTCTGACATGGGCCTCAAATGGTTCTTCTGACCATCAGCAGGACCAGCAGCCGGTTGGGACCCACAAAAAAGCAGTCCTCTCCAGTGAGGAGGAGGGGCTGCAGAGAAATAGGAGAGCGAGAGCTGTAGGTGTTAAAATTTTCAGGCTAGTCTTAGATTTTCCTCAAGTTGCCAAGAGCAGCTTTAATGTCATATAGCAAAATTCAGCTCTTGAACACAGACACAGGCCTTAAGGAAAACTTAAGGGATATTAACTGTTAAGGTTTTCATCTGGACTTGGTCCCATATGATTTAGTTGCATTTATATTTTAAATCACCCTCTGCATCTGTATGATAACGTAGCCCAGGTCTGACTTCTGAAGTCTTGCGGTTTTTGATCTGGACCTTTTTTGATGGGGACATAAAAAACCCACTAAAATACCCTAGTATGTCTTTACAACAATACCATAAACATTATTTAACATCAAAAGTGGTTTTTCAGAAGCACTCTGGCTTTGTCTGAAACACCCAACAGGCTTTAACTCAGAGAGGGAAAAGACACAAGTTGGTTCCTCAGAACTGCTTCCTTTACCTTTCCCCTTAAAATTAGAAGTGAACATCATTTGTCATAATTTCTCCACAAGATAAAATAGAATCATTATGAAGACTGTAGTGGCTTCACAGAAAACACATAACTCAGTAAGTAACAGTTTAAGTAACTAATTTAGTCAAGCCTGTGTGTGTAGTTTTATCAGACTGTAATTAAACTAAACAGGAAATGTTAATAAAGTTACCATTTAACATGTTCCAGAATTTAATTTCATTTATTGCCAAGGAGCTTTGAATTATGTGAATTGTTTTACTGATAAAGAGGAGTCATCCCCTGGGGGAGAATTGTGTTTGAACCAAAATAGGCAAAATCACAGTGTTTTTTAAAATTTGCACATAAAAGTTTAAGTGGCTTTGTTTGGAAACAGAAGAGCTTGTCACCCAGTCAATGATAAATTCTTTGAGTTTCACTGAAAATATTTTATCTGGACAAGAATTGTCTGCTGCGCATGAATGTTGCATCTTTGTCTCTTGTGAGCGTTCTTGCTATTCAGCAAAGTGTCCTCAGCACTGTTACCTTGAGCTCGTGGGATGTATGAGATTTTATATAAAATATGAGTCTCACGTGAAGGAATGTGCAGCGATATTCACATGTGTGAAGATTCATGAAGTGATGTTACACAAGCCGTGGAAACAGTAACATTCTTTCCTCTATCTCTTCCACTCGCTCACATACAGTAGATCTAGACAGAAAAGGTTATTTTGCAGAGATCCGCACAGCCTCAAGAACACTGTTCTGCAGTTATATAACCTTAACTGTATTCCTTTAGCATCATTAGGAGACATCATAGCTGACTGGTTTTCTGCACAGAAATCTGTTCAAGGAGCACTGCACCTATTTTTACATGTAAACATACTATATTCATCACAAAAAACTACTATGAGGTTTGTATTTAGTTGCAGTGGAAAAAAAAATCCTTTATTTTTGAGGCACCACCACCTGAATTACAACCCCATTTCCAAAAAATCTGAGTCACTGTGTAAAGTACACTGTAAATTCAAACAAAATATGGTGATTTGCAAAACAGTGAAACCACATATTTAATTGAAAGTAGCATGAAGATGACATCGCATGTTGGAAGTGAGAAATGGAATTGCTTTTTGAAAATTACATACTTACTTTGAAATTGTTGCCAGCAACACTTTCAAAAAAGCTGAGTCAGGGTCATAATTATGACTGTTGCATCATCTCTTCTTTTAACAAAACTTTGGAAAGTCCAATTACTGTCATTTAGTGGAAGGTTTTCCCAGTCTTGCTTGGTGATGGATTTCAGCTGCACCACAGCTCACGGTCTGTTTTGTCGTACAATGTGTTTCATAATGCATCAAACATTTTAGTGCATCACAGGTTAGGACAAAAGACAGGCCAGTTTAGGACCTGGACTCTTTTACAACAGAGCCATGCTGTTTGGGATGCTCGTTCTATACCCATTTGTGTAGTTGGTTACCCTAATTAACTGCAAGATCTTCCAATAGGTCTGTTTTTAAAGCATTTTGTGCCTTTTCGTAACACCGACTCAACTTTTTTGAAATGTGTTGCTGGTGTGAAATTCAACATGAGCATGTGATTTTAAAGACATCAAGAAATCTCTCACATTCAAGATTTAATATGTAATATTTGTGTTCCTTTTAAGCCATTATTCACAGATTTATAAATCACCATATTTTGTTACTATTGTATTTACATTATACAAAGTGACTCAACATGTTTGCATATGAGGTTGTAGAACCATTTTTGCACATATCTTTTCTTTGTCTTTAATTATGTACTCAGTTGCACCATTATTTATTGCATGTTCAAGGTTTAAGTGTAGGTTGTGTTTGTAGAACACAAAATTGTTCATTATTTATGGTTTTTGTTGAGGATCCGACTGTCATCAAAATGAGCCACTTTGCATGTAATATTTTACTGAACTTGATAAAACAGAGAACTGATACAAAAATCACACTTAATAACACATTGATTCATTACAGTGTTATTGTGGATATGATGCAAGTCACTTAAATACTGTACTTATACTATGGCATAAAAATCAAACACGGTTGCACAAAACAAAACAGCAATAGTAGTAGTAGCACCCTCTGCCCCACCAGTCAAAAATTTGGACACACATCCTCCTTCAGTGGTTTTTATTTTTTTATCATTTTCAATGTTGTACATTAATACTGAGGGTATCTAAACTGTGAAAGAACACAAGGAATCATGTACACTAGTAAACAAAAAGTGTTAAAGAACCCAGAACAGTAGCTACATTTAGCTTTGATGACAGCTTTGCACACTCTGCAGCAGAGGTAGATCTTGGTCTTCCTTCCTTGGGACAGTCCTTCTTCTTCTTCTTTTCCTTTCGGCTGTTCCCTTCAGGGGGCGCCACAGCGAATCATCTGCCTCCATCTCACCCTATCCTCTGCATCTTCTTCTCTCACACCAACTACCTTCATGTCCTCCTTCGCCACATCCATAAATCTCCTCTTTGGTCTTTATGAGAGCCAGTTTCATCACTGTTTGATGATTTTGGTGACTGCTTTTGGGACACATTCAAAGTTGTTGAGATTTTTGAGATTGACTTACCTTCATTTCTTTTTATAACATGGATTTATACAGTGGTTATAGTAGCGATAATAGGGCTATTGACTCTGTACCCACGCTTCCTCTGCATAAGACAACTGATGGCCTCAAGTACATTAAAAACAAAAAGATAAATCACTGAAGGAGAAACATGTGCCCAAACTTGTGACTGGTCTTGTCTATTTCACTGAGCACTCTTGTACTTCTCCATGCTCCACAGGGATCACTGACGCTGACTTGGACCATGAGCAATGATTTGCCTGTTCTGACAAGTCTGACTGAGAACTCCACTGTGAGTATTCCTGCATCCAACCCTCCTTGTCTGTCCAACACTGTCAGCCCATCCAGTCCCGTCTGGTGTATAAACACTTTACTGATTAAACTGCACCTCAAACTAAGCAGCTGCCCACAGGTGTTTAAAAAAACAAGCTGAGTTAACACCACAGCCGTCCAGTATCAGGTATTACCTTGTGTCCGGAGGACGACCTGATCTGTATCGAAAGAGGATTTGATTCAGAAAACAGGGCACAGAGTGTGCAGCTGGATTTGTGGTCTCTAGAGGACAGAGGAAAGCAGCCGGGGCAGTGATGAGTGTACAGTTAAAGCTGACTCTGACTGCTGCTGCGTGCGACAAACATGGCCTGAAGACGAGCATGAGGCTGCACCGCTCAGGCTGATTGATTGTGTTGTTCTTCCTGTTTGGCTGAGCTTGTAAAAACAGCAGATTTCATTAAGCCATAGATGCCCGGACAGACACTCTGCCTGTGTGTGAAGAGAGGTGAGGATGATGCCAATGGGGTAGGGTTTGTTGACCATAGGGGGCAGAGGTATTTTTAGTAGGCAATCTCTGTATCATCCTGGAAATTTTTAATGTTTGAATACTTCATTTACTGTGTTCTGGTGATTGTAATTACAGTGGTACCCTGGCTTATGAGTGCATCGGCTTAAGATTTTTTCACTTCATGAGGAAAACATCGGGCAAAATTTTGTACTGGCTCATGAGCAAATCTCGGGTTAAGAGTAAAATAGTTCCTGAGAGTGTGGGCTTCTCTCGGCTTCTCCTGGTGCAGTGCCACCGGAAATTCTGGCTCATGTGGTGGAAGGTAGAAGAAGAACAGAACACAACATACAACACTGAAAGATTAACAGAAATGGCTCAACTTTTTGAGGAGAAGTTGTGCCATAGACTGTATATGTTACTGTCATCTTGGACAACATCTTAGAGACAAACCAGGATGCAACCATATTTGTACGAACGGCGGGGGTGACAGCAGAGCGGCGGGGAAGCTAACTAACTGTTAGCTTCCAGACGCACTAAAACTTCAAGCAGTGCTAAACAAAATCATATTACAGTGTTGTTAGTGTGAACACTTAACCACAACTGCAGTCAAGTGTATCTCAGTTAAAACTATGTCCATATTAAATAAATAGAAGATATGAAGGTCCAACTCGGTCCAACTCCACCAGAAGACTACGTAGTTATCATACTAACATATAATTGCACGGCAGTGATATGTTGGATTATTTGCTGTAATATGATGCCGATGCAGATGAAACACAAGTGATTGACTTGGCAAAGGAATATGGTCGAAGTGCCTCCTCAAGCAGGTGGCTGGTTCTGATTGGAGTTTGTTATAATACTAATGAATAGTATTATGTATGGATGTGTAATGCATACTGTACATGGGCGTTTTCGTTGGTCTTGGAATGGATTAATTGGTTTTACATGTATTCCTCTGGGAAAACCAGTCCCGGATCACGAGTTTTTTGCTTCACAATCGTGACGCTGGAACGGATTAAACTCACAAGCCGGGGTACCACCATATATCCATTTGTGGCTTATTCCAAAGAAAATCATTGGAAAAATAAATAAAAGTGATTAAAGTAATGGGGGAAATCAACAAAACTGAATTAAATAAGTAATAAAAGGACAGAAATTAAGCAAAAACAAACATGAAGACAATGAATACAAAAGTAAAAAAATTAACAAGTCAACCAATAAGTTAAACATTAAAAGAACCTAAATATCCCCCATAATGGTCAAAAATGACCAAAAACAATAAAGAGAATATAAAATAAACAAAGTAGCCAAAAATGACCAAAAATGAACAAAATTATTAAAAAAACAAGTAAAAACTAACAAGAGAAGCAAAAAAATTAATAAAACTAAAAATAAAAAACCCAAATATTCCAAAAATAAACATGAAAAAAAAAATCAAGAAACATGACAAAAAATTAAGTATACATTTGCAAAAGAAATCACTAGGTGAACAGGAATGAACAAATAATTAAGATGTGAATTAAGAATGTGAAGACAAAAAAATAACAAAATGAGGAAAAATAAATTGACAAAATTGAATGTAAAACAAGAAAAAAACACTAAATCATTAAAAAATGAAAAAGATCCATAATGAAAAAAATATATAATCAAGAGAATGAACAGCAATTAAAAAAAGAGTTAATGACCAGAAGTGAACAAAATAAAAACCAAAAGCAACAAATAAACAACAAAATGAACTACACTGAATATAAAAAGAACAAAATAATCAAGAAATTGGGAAAATTAAGAAAACAATCCACATACAGTAATTAACAAATTTAACTAACATCCTGATTAAAAAGGACAAAATAAGCTACAAAACTGAGCGTAAAAACATACCATGCCAAAATATTCAAAAAATGAGCAAGTGAATACAGAAAATTAAAAAATAGAACTGGTACAAATAATTTCTAAAAATGAGCAAAAATGAGCAAAATAAACAGCAAAATGAGCAAATATGAGCCACATAAGCAACAAAATTGACAAAATAGAATGTGGAAAGAAAATTAACCATTTTAAATTGTTTAATGTTTCAACCATTAAAAATAAACCAGAACATAATCAAAAGGTGAACAGAATAAGCAACAAAGTGAACGAAAATAAAGAAAATAATCATGAAATGTGACAAAAATTTAAAAAGTAACCGACAAAATGAGCAAAATAAGCAACAGAAAAAAATGCACAATATTCAAAACCTAACACAAAAATGAACAAACTTAGCCTGAAAATGAACAAACTGAAATGAACTGACGTTAACCAAATAATGAAAACAACAAAATGAACAGAAAATGTATTAAATAATTGAAAAATGTGACCAAAAATGACAAATGGACAAAATGAATCATATTTATACAAAGTAGTGTTTTCAGAGATTTGCAAACTGCTGGTAAATAAGCAGTGAATCATATATGTATTTTACTGGGGGTTGGGGATGGGGTACACGTTTTACCCCCGTCCCTCTTTGAAATCTCTGCTGTGCATGCTGCTACTCTGCTCCAGCTGAATACTACACAGACATGTTCAATGATTTCAATCATAACAAATAAAAATGAACTGAATAACATCTGCCTACAGGCTCACAGTAGCATCTTGGATGTCACGGAGCACTCTGCATCTGCCACGGAGCACTCATTTTAACATGTCACAGCCTCTAGCAGAGCTCTGAGATTAAATAGAAAAGAAAAACAAAAGTGTGTTTTCATCTCCTCTAATGCACATAATTGTCATCTTCCTTTGTTACAGTAAAAGCAGACAATGGCAGCTTTCTCCATTCAGCATCTGAATGCACTCTCCGTGGTCCACACTGCTGTTAGATTGAGTTTGTGATTGAGGATGACGGTGATGAATGCTTCGTACCTCTGTGATTTACAGGGAAAGCAGACTAAAACCAACTGCTTTTGATCTGCTACTGCACACTGAACCCACTGTTTTCTAATAAACCAGGGGTGGTTGTCAGCTACATTTGTCCAGAGGCCCAACGTTTTGACAAAAAGAGGAAAATATAATCCAAATAAACACAATAAGCAAAGGAGGAAAGACAAAAGAAGCAAAAGTGAATACAATGATCAAGAAACTTGACAAAATAAGGAAGGAAATAAGCAAAAATGAACAAAATAATCATGAAAATGAACAACAATTTGCAAAATACTCAATAAAATTAATAAAAATGAACAAAATAAAGAAAAAATGAAAAATATTATAAAGAAATTGAACAAAAATGAAGAAAATACTCAAGAAACTGAACAGAAACTGACAAAATGAACATTTTGAAGAAAAATATTATTTTAAGAAAGGAAAATATGAAGGTGCACTTGAATAGATCATCCACATGCACTGTGTGCCTCCAGCCCTGACAGAACAGAGATGGAAAAACAGAAACAGGAAAGAAAAATAACTGAGTAAATGAACAAATGAGCAAAAAAATAAACAAAATAAACAACAAAATGACCAGATTTCAACATAAAAAGAACACAGAATGCACCGGTGCAGATGGGAGCAACTGATAGCAGCTCTCTGGTTTTTCTCCATTTTTTCTTTCAATTTTTGCATATACACTGCTTTTTGTGGATCTTCTTTTGTGGGATCAATTTTCCATTGATATGTAGAAAAGAGTTTACTCCAGAGAGGAACTCCAGAACCTGAGACAGAGGAAATGTGGAGCTTACCAACCAACCCCACTGGATCTGAGATGGACTTATGTGGCATGTAGGGCTGGTGCCGAAGGCAAAAGCAGAAGATTCAAGTACAGGTCTTTTCTAACAACTGTACTGATGCAACATGAACTCGCTACTCAGCAGAGTGGATGAGTTGGAGGCACTGCTGAGGAGCCAGAAGGAGTTTTGAGAGGCTAGCTTCATGTGTTTCTGTGAGACCTAGATGAACAGTGACTGCCCAGACTCTGTTGAAATGCCTGGATACACTATGGTTTGGTGGGACAGAGTTGACAAAAAGGCTGGAAAGGTGAGAGGAGGACTTGTCCGTTTTATAAACAAGAGATGGTGTAACCCTGGTGATATTGTTGTCAATGAAAAAGTCTGCAGTGAAGATACTGGACTTTTGGCAGTTGTTCTCAGACCATGTCACACTCTCATCTCACTGGATTTCAATCAATCAATCTTTATTTGTATAGCACCAATCATAATCGCCGATTATCTCTAGGCACTTCACAATTCAAGGCCGAAATCTCATCAATCAATCAATCTTTATCAATCAATCAAATTTCCTCCTGCCGGATCCGCTGTGGCTTACCCACTATGTTCACTGTCCTACTATGGAAAATAAGACTCTTGATCTGCTCTATGCCAATGTTAAGGAGGCTTACAGTGCCACTGCCCTACCGCCACAAGGCAAATCAGATCACATTCTGTTTTTTCTTCAGACCTGTTATAAACTTTGTCTCCTGAGACAATCTGTAACAACCCACAACATCAGGAAATGGACCCCAGAGGCCAGTGAGGCCCTAAAGGAATGCTTTGAATGCACTGATTGGACTGTACTGATGCAAACAGAAGAGAACAGCATGGACATAGACAACATGGTCAGTTGTTTTACCGACTATATCAACTTCTGCTGTGACACTGTTATACCTACAAAAACAGTTAAATGTTTCCCTTATAATAAACACTGGATAACCAGTGAAATCAAAGACTGTGCTGCTCAACTGTGTGAACCTTTTCACAAGATCTTCAACCTGAGTCTGCAACCGGGAAGAGTCCTGTGGAAAACATCATGCATTGTCAAAGTACCCAAAGTAAAGTCTCCAGCTGAACTTAATGACTAAAGACTGGTGGCTCTAACATTCTACATCACAAAGACCCTGGAGAGGCTGGTTCTGTGACTGCTGAGATCCCAGGACAAGCATGCCCTGGACCCCCCTCCAGTTTGCAGACAAAGAACATATTATAGGAGATCCTTCATCCCCACCCCCACCAGACTGCTCAACACCACAGCTGATGGCACACTGAGAAGAATGAAGACATCTAAATAACATAAGCTTTCATGCAGATTGAATATGCATAAGTCAACTGATGGTCTAAAGCAGTGGTTCACAAATGGTGTCACCTCATGACCCACATTTCCCATTGGTCATCAAGTCGTGATCATTTTGTAAAATTTTCTTTCGTTCTTTAAAAAAAAAAAATCACACACTTCACAACCCACTCAGCACGAATCCCACTTTTTGGTTCTGACTCACCAGTTGAGAACCACTGGTCTGAAGACAATATGGCAGCAAGAAATGATGCAGCTTAAATCTCCTGTTTAACACTTTTTTGTTTACTACATGATTCCATACTGGTAAGTGTTAGCATTCATTGCAGGAAAAGAAAAAGAAGACATAAGTCCTTACTGGTGTTTCCAGAGCTTGGATGTCTTTAGCATTAATGCACAATGTTACATCTAAACTTTTGGCCTGCTGGTGTAGGATATTTAAACATAGTGTAAAATAACAGTTTTTGAAGTCATAAATTGTAGGACTAATACTGAAAAACAGCTTAGGGTATATTTGACCTATTGGCTGTTCTACTTATTGGAGGACACGAGCAGTCTGTTTGCATCCCCTCCAGTTATTTTTACTCTTCTTTGAAACTGTCATCAGAGGAGAGCCAGGAAAGTCTGGTGTAGGGATTGCTCATGTGCATCTGCATCCTCCTCCACTTTCCATTTTTAGCCTGCGGAGGCCTCATTTCCCCCTCATTGAGAAGAGCTGGGAAATTGAATTAAGGGTCTCGCTGACGTTTCGATTAGCATCCCCAGACTCACTCAGCCAAGACTAAGAGTATTAATCAGAGAGACTAGGGAGGAGAGTAATTGTGTGTTGGGTGCTGTGTGTGCACGAGAAGGGAGGATGCATAGGAGGCTGGATGAGGATAAGGATCACTGAGAGGAGGCTGAGACTTAAGAGTCTTTCAGTGTTAATTCCACTGCTTATTAAATATTGCAGCACTTAGCTGACAGTGTAACATGATAAAGGGACGCCTCATAGCCGCAAACCTCAAAGGGACAATAATCAGTTACTGTTCCAAACAACAGGGGTACATGCAAACACGACAACGCAGCTATGCAAGCCTCTGTTCTATTGTGCCATTAAAGGAATGAGTAATGGGTATGCATAAGCAACGGAAATGAAACTGATGTTGTGTAGCCTAAACAATGACAGAGTACAGAATGTATCAGGGCTTAAAAAGCCAAACAGCTGGTGCTTCCTGCAAATAATTGATTTTTAAAATATGATTTATTTTAGTGAGCAAAAGTTGTGTTATATTTTTAATCAAAGTCTTCACTCATACCTTTTTGTGTCTGAATGGTAATACCAGGAAAAAAATGTGTATGATGATGTTATTGCTTGGTTGCTTACAGTCCCTGCAAAATATTCCCTTTAATATTCTGGTTTATTGTTCCTACAATGTACAACCCAAACATGACCAAAAATACATGTATTATTAAAAACCATGACACCATATGTAACCACTGTTTTAATATAAAAATTGAAAAATATCTGTGAATCATTCAGCGTTGGTTCATTTTCTGTATAAATTGCTTCATGTGTGCAGCATTTATAATTCACACTTGAATTTTTTTACAGATATTTCTGCATGAATTCATATAAGTGGCACTTAATGAATCAAACAAATACAAATAATCTGAATTCAAAAATGTTTTTCTAAAATGTCCATCACTTTTCACTCTGTGACCAAAGCATTGTCTGAATTTCCTTAAAACCCTCATATGATCAAGTGTTAACATTCATTGCAGCTACACGTTTCATTCATAGGGTATTATGTAATACAACTAGATAGGTATTTGATTTCCTTCTTGGAATATCTATTCAGCCCCTACTGAGTTGTAGTAGACCACTAAATGAGTTTTTAAAGTGTTTGTTTTCACCTCTTCAGGATGTGCCTGTGTCAGCAGGCCAGGTGGACAACTATGTGCTGCTGCTGGTGCTGCTGAGTGTTTTTGCTGGAGGGACATTGGTCCTGCTCTCCCTGCTGCTCCTCTTTTGTCACCGATGCTGCATGGGTGGCCGGCGTTACTCCAGGTGGGTGCACATCCCACTGAGGGGCACGCTGCCACACAGACAAGTCAGATTTATCTGCCTATTCAGCACTGATGTTATTATGGCTACAGTGGATTAAAGCTGTAATGAACATGAAATTGCAAATTTCTGAATTGACAAAACTTAGTGTGTCGTGTGAGTGCATATCAGGGACCTGTCATAAGTTCTCTTTTTGTATCTCAAAAATGAAACGACATAAATTTGCAATTTGCCCTGTAAAGTCACCTTAAAACTGGCTCAAGTCAATTGATACCGTTAATACTAACAACACTTCCAGGCCCTGGTAGTTTAGTATTCATGCTCGGCTATGATGTCAACCGTCTTCAAATGCAGCCCTTGAAGTGGGACACAGCTACAGGCTTGTTACCTAGGTTTGATTCCCAAGCCCATGTTCTCTTTCAGGAGACCCCTTTCACATCAGACATTTTGACTTGTCTTAAAAAAAAAAAGACAGGTGAATCTAATAACATTAAGAAACGATGAGTTTCATACCATCATCTCCAGAGAGTCGTGTTAGGCAAGATCAGCAAACCAAAACTCTGCAAGTGATTCACTCCCTCTGCCGCCTTAGTGAGCATCCACAGAGATATGAGGTGTATGTGCACTGTTTGCAACCTCTCTGACGTCTTGCTAGTTTTTCTGTGAATGACTCAGCCTATAAAAAGTAAAACTCACTTTTCTTTTCATAGGGCGAGTGATGACCCTGAAAAAACAAACACCACTTATGCTGAAGATTCTCAGCCCACCCAAGGTGAGAGCTGCATAAAGTACCTACGTACATATATTCCGGTCCACTGCCATCACTAACAATCATATTCTCTTGCCTTGGTTTGTCGTTGCCATCTTTGTCATTCAGAAATCACCATTCGTCTAGATGAATCAGATGCTCTTTCAGCATCAAGTTGCCACGATGGGGAGTCGGAGCGATTTGTCTCAACTGCGTCCACCGGTCGCAGAGTCTCATTTAATGAATCTGCACTTTATGAACAGAAGACTGGGCAGGACAAAGGACGAAGGTACTGTTAAGTTGAACCTGGATGAGGACTGATATTGCTATGAGGATAACCCATTAATGCCTGGTGACTTGTGTTCCTCAGATACACCCTCACAGAAGGAGACTTCCACCACTTGAAAAAGGCCCGGCTGACACACCTGCACCTGCCTCCGGCCCCATGTGACCTAAAGATCCTCACCATCATGGAATGTGACTCAAATGAAAGCAGCACAGTCAACATTAGTGAGACCCCAGCTTCCAAACTGCCCCTTAGCATCTATCAGGTAACTGAACACTTCAAAATGATTCAAAATCTGAAAAAAGATACAAGGCTTGTTTTCTCTCCTCTAAGCTGTGTTATTTTGCAGCCAACAGAGAGGAGAGTCCTCGCTGATCCACTGGACTGGGTAGGAGGTCTGCCAGGAGACCCACACCACTCTATCATCCTGGACCACCGCCACAGACAGGCTTCAACAGCCCTGAGACCATTGCACACACGGTCCCAGACAGTACGATTTGACTTTTTGTGTAGAGTTATGAAATAGCTATTCACAATCCAAGTGAATATTTTATACTAGACATTTGCTAAAGCTTGAACATCATTTCATCTGACTGCACCATCACAGGGTCACACGCTGAAATGCCTGAATGAATAGTTTAAATTAAAGCAAAAATTCTTCTTGTGTTCATGGTTGAAGCACGCTGATAAAGATGAAAAGACAAATTCCTGATCTATCAGCTGCTACCGATTTTTACAGTGAAATAGAAATTTGTTTAAAGGCATATTTATCAGATTTTTGCAGAACAGATTGATCCATTTGTATCACACACAAACAAAGATGTGAAAAGCAGCTGCCACAAGCTTAAACCCACTGATGCATTGTGACATCAGTCATCGCTGCAGCTGAGTGACATGACAAATGGCTGTCCCCTGAGGGCTTTGCCTCGGCCATCACCATTCATCTCAGCTCCTCTGCCTCAATCTCTCCTTAATGTCTCATCACCTGCCTCTGTCTTCCTCTCTCTTCATCCTGTCAGATGGAGACTTTTGGGGACAGAGGGGAAGCAGACAGTGAAAGTGGGTTGAGAGGAGAGTCAAATCAAGCTCCGGGGCAGACTTCTGTTCTGCATTTCTTCTCTAAACTGCGGCGCCACGCTAGTCTGGAGGGAGCAGGGCCATACTTTAAGAGGTGGAAGTTTGACAGCAGCCACAGAGCCGCCAGTCTGGATGCCAAAGGTTTGAATATTTGTCCTAAATAGATGAGTATGATTGTATCTGTTAAAAGTGGAGGAAGCAATTTGTGTAAAGCGCTATTGATATAAACACAAATCTACCTTTAGTGCTACTTCCGAATCTTTGACCTCCTAATTTAAAGCATAAATCCCACGCATGTTTACTGCCAAATTTTCAAAAGTATTTAACTATTTCCCAAGTGCTTATTATATAATTTCCCTGGCAATTACTCTTTACGTGCATGAACAAAAGTGGATCTCCCCTATTGTGGGTAATTTTATATTCACATCAAACCTGAATCTTCATAAAGGTAGTCCATAATCCAGTACGTCCACTTGTTTTTTTAAAAGTAATAAGTAGTGTATCGAGTAGAAATGTTTTCATGTAAATTTCTCTTAGGATCTCCCAAGAGAAGGCCCTTCCAGAGACAGAGAGCAGCAAGCGAAACCACGGATCACACAGAGGATGACTCTTCTCTTCAAGATGACGCCGAGTCAATCCCACAGACTCCCATCCAGACCAGTGGACTCCAGTCTCTGTCTGCTGAATGCCTGTCTCATCCAGCCACTGCACCCACATCAACAGTCTTCTTCAGCAGGTATATTGCTTCACACTTGGCCACATCCTATGACTTGGATTGTTAAAAACACTCATAATTAAAGGTAACTGACTTGATTTTCTGTCTGGCAGGCTAAAACTGGAGACCATGGCGGAAGTTGGAGACAGTGACAGCACGAGGAGAGAGGGGGCATGTTTGACAACAGACGATTCTTTTGCCTTTAGGCAGGAGGAAGCCATGGCCAAACAAACAGGGGTAGAAACAAAATTGCAGGGAGCCATAAGCACAGGAGCAGCAGGAGTCCGGCAAGAATCAGTAGAAGATGACTTGTTTGAGGTGCAACAAGAAAGGTTTGAGGACATGCTGAACAGAGATACAAAGGCAATGCCATCAGATGGGAGGAAGGAGACAGAAGCAGATGATGGAGATGATGTGGTGCTAGGTGCTGAGGCAAGACAAAGGGCTGACTCAGGTTCATCTCTTAACTTCATGATGAGACAGGAAAGCTCTGAAGCCCCTCCGTCTCTCTACAGAGACATTTGGAGCTTGCGAGCCTCTCTGGAGCAATATGCCTCCTCAGACCAGAGCAGCACAGACCGGGAATCCATCCGGAGTGATGCTGACAGTGTTTCATCTTTTGGTGGTGCAGGAGCTCGCTCTGGCTTGGACAGTTGCTTGTCTCAAGACCTGGATGATGAGCCGGAGGTAGAGGGAGATGGAGAGGTGCTGGAGGGAGGGATGAGAGGCGCATCAGGTGGGGACAGTGAATCCGGAAGCGGAGCAGGGGGTGATGGTGAGGCAAGTAACAGGAAGCTTCTTCAGATGGACAGTGGCTATGCCTCCATTGAAGCACCATCCAGGGCCCCAGAGGACATGCGGCTTTTTGGGACCACCGGAACCCCTAGGGGGAAGACGGCATCTGAGAGGAGACTGTTCTTCACCAACTCTGGGAGAAAAGGTTCAGTGTGTGAGAGTGTGGAAGCCAGGTTGTTACAGGAAGAGCTGGAGGATGATATGACTGATGGCACTGAAACACAGAAAAAAGTCAAGGACAGCCAGTCTCTTGCTCTTCAAGAACCATATCAGCTTCTGAAATCCCCACATCCTTCAAAATCTGCAGAATCACAACCACACCTCATGTCCCCCTTGACGAACCCAGTTTCACAGCCCTCCAGTCCTAATCGGCCTCGCCTCCGTCGTCGTGACTACAGCATAGATGAGAAAACAGACGCCCTCTTCAATGAGTTCCTCCGTCATGATCCACGGTTTGACCAGCAGGACTCTCCATTGCGCTCACGGCGCCGATCCAGAGTTCACCTCCGGAAGCAGTGGCAGAGACACAAGCAATACAGTGACCCAGGGTCAAGCACTGGAGGCAGGTACTCCCCATCCTTGGAGAGGCAACGATTCACTCCACTGAGGCGAGGTGACAGTGCTGGTTACCCTCTTGACACCCGATATCACAGCACACTGTCACGCATAGCGAGTGCTGCAGATGAAGAGGCCAGTGAGACTGCAGCATGCGAGGAAGCAGCAATAGAAAGCACAGAGAAGAAAGATCCCGCAAGTGAGGGAGCTGCAGGGGAAGCCAAGTCAACCTCTGAAGGTATGGACACAACAAAGAGCATCTCTGGTTGTGCAGAGTCAGCCAGTCAGGGTGACAGCTGCCAAGTCTCTGCAAATAAGGACACAGAAAGCACAACCAGCCAGTCTTTGACCACTATGACTCCACAGACAAGTTACATGAATCCCAGAGTTGACAACAGGAACAACAACAGCAGTCAAGCTATGCTATCAGAGGCATCCCTGCCAGCAGAGAGCAGCCTGACAGACAAGCTAGTTGTGTCAGTGGAGGAGAGGATCTATGGCAGGCTGCGCAGTGCAGAGAAACTCAGCCAGGGAGCAACAGAGCGCACAATTACTGTGTCTCATACGGCCTCACCTGGCTTTAGCCCCACATAACCTGTTACCAATGCCACCGTCTTTGTTAATTTAATTTCAAGTCCAATGTCTGTCAACCAGATTTACAGAATGAGCACAGTGTCTGTGGTCTCTGAAACATCATCATGAGATTTGGTTTGTTATGTTTGGACAAATATTCAGATTCATAAATGTGATCTGAAAAGAAATGCATTGTCAGAGAAACCCTCTGAAGCATCTTCATCGTGATTCAGACCTTAATTTCCACTGTGACGCCATGTACTGTGACATGTGATGTCCCTTTTTATCTGGTTACAGTTCTTTAACTCAGTTGCACTCGTTAATAGCTAGATCCATACTTTGCTCAGAAAAAAATATTTTCTGAATTTACTGTGAAATTCCAGCATGCTACTATATGTGTAACTAATGTGTATGTCAATACTGTACAGTTTTAACTTCAGAACAAAAAGCACTTTGATGGGAAGAAAGATAATGGCAGAGCTTGACACTCACTTCTCTCATTTAAAACCATAATCTTCCTAAAGTGTCCTTCTTATTTCAGTCACCATCAGGGTAAATGTTAAATGTTTGTGTGAGAACTTGCGGTGTGTTTGGCAACTGATCATGTTAAAATGATATTATAAACCCGTCATATCTAATAGGCCAACATTGATGATGCATACAGCATATCACAAAAGCAGAACAGATGGAAAACCCATCGATATCTCAAACACAGTGAGGAAAATAAGAGAACAAAGAAATTTGCATATTGCATCTATTTTTTGGTAAGAATTCATTCGTCCTGATTATGAATCATAATTAAGGAGGTGGTATCCAGGAGCTTCCGCTAGCTTGAGTGTTATATCATTAATGGGTCAGTGCTCAGGAGGAGGCTGACACATGACTGACACAGGAGTCTCTTGGGCATTTTAACAGACTGCAAATGTGGAGGTTGAAACTGTAGTGTTGTTCCCAAATCCCTGCATAATGAGATATACAGTACAGTAACTGTTTAACAGGATAATGCAGGTGATATTTTCTATTTTCTTCATGGTTAAATCCATTAAACAAAACACCATGTAGAATGAATGAACTGTTAGTGTAAACCTTTTACAGTTCACTCCTCTGCAATAAACTTTTTTAAATACCTTTCTTGTCTGATAATCCCTCACATTTCACCTTACTACTGTAAACACTACAGCAGATAATATACTCCAAATCTACATGTTCACTTTTAACAGTAACATCTGCAGCAACAGGACAACTGTTTCAGGAAATTATCCAACTTTTAAAAACACCATCACATTTCTGTCTGCATTTTGAATATCAACAAGTCAATGAGAGCAATAGAAAATTAAGAAAAATATGAAATATTACCAGCATTATCCATTAATATTCTGTAATGTTGCACTTCTTTTACACATCAGATGCTTTTTTTTTTTTTAATTGGCCTGTGAATAGGTTTTCCTCCACTGTATTTCTTCCTATCAGAAATGTTTGCTACAATTATTCAATCTGGATACTTGTCAAAATACAACTTTTTAATGAGGGCATCAGTGCATGCTTTAATGAATTAAGAATGCACCTGGAGAAGGTGCCATGGTAGGTACAGTATGCTTGCTGAGTACAGCTCGTCAGTTTGAGCTGCAGTATTTTATCTTCTAAAACTCATGTCCACATTCTTGCGAACCATCTGCTCTGTAGAAAATTGACTAGTTCAGAAAATGTCTTGCAGCCTTTACTGAAAATAGGTCTCGTGGGATCAACTGAGGCACATACTCATTTTGAAGTGAACATTTTTCTAAATAAAAGGGAAAAAAAAGCACCCCCTTGTAAGATTTTTACTCATGCATTTTGTGTGTTTTAAACTCCCATGCTGCGTGAAATGGTCAAATTGGCAAACCATTACTGTGAGAACAAAAGTAGAACGTGTTCTGACATACTTAACACACTGCTGAGAAACTCCTCGCTGTGTAATGCTTGGTGTGGAGTGGAGAAGGCTCCCCATCGACCTTGGTGACGTGGGAAGTGCTGCGCGCTCCCTCCTTCACAGTGGTGACTCACCTGCTCTCTGATCTATTACCAGCGAGGGGATGATGATGAGCCTGGCTGCGTAACTGGGAGGAGGGCTAGGCTCCTGCTGATGTGATCTGCACAACAAAGAGTATGCAGCGGATAACAGACGACTATGTGACTGTGATGGCACACTGCCTGCAGCTGAAAAGTGTCAGCTGTAGATAAAAACGCTGTGAAAAAGCATTTGCACCCTTCCTGATTTCTTTTTTGTATATTTGTCACACTTAAATGTTTCAGATCAAACAAATGTAAATATTATACAAAGATAACACTAGTAAATACAAAATGCAGTTTTTAAATGAATGTTTTTATTTTTAAAGGGCAAAAAAAAAAAAAATTCCAAACCTACATGGCCCTGTGTGAAAAAGTGCTTGCCCCCTAAACCTAATTACTGGTTGGACCACCCATAGCAGCAATAACTGCAATCAAGTGCTTGTGATAACTGGCAATCAGTCTTTTACAGCGCTGTGGAGGAATTTTGGTCCACTCATCTTTGCAGGATTGTTGTAATTCAGCTACATTGCAGGGTTTTTGAGCATGATCTGCTCTTTAAAAAGGTCAGGCCGAAACATCACAATCGGATTCAGGCCAAGATTTTGACTGGACCACTCCAAAGTCTTCATTTTGTTGTTAAGCCATTTAGAGGTGGATTTGCTGGTGTGTTTTGGATCATTGTCCTGCTGCAGAACCCAAGTGCGCTTCAGCTTGAGGTCACGGACAGATGGCTGGACATTCTCCTTCAGGATTTTTTGGTAGACAGCAGAATTCATGGTTCCATTTACCACAGCAAGTCTTCTAAGCCCTGAAGCAGCAAAACAGCCTCAGACCATCACACTACCACCACTATATTTTACTGTTGGCATGATGTTTCTTTTCTGAGATACTGTGTTACTTTTACACCAGATGTAACAGGCCACACACCTTCCAAAAAGGCCAACTTTTGTCTCATCAGTCCAGAGTATTTTCCCAAAAGTCTTGGGGGATCATCAGGATGTTTTCTGGCAAAACTGAGATGAGCCTATGTGTTCTTTCTGGTCAGCAGTGGTTTTTGTCTTGGAACTCTGCCATGTGGGACATTTTCACCCAGTCTCTCCCTTATGGTGGAGGCCTGCAGTTCTTTGGATGTTGTTGCGGGGTTTTTTGTGACCTCTTGGATGAGTCGTCACTGCACTCTAGGGAACAGTAATTATGGGAAGATCCTGGGAAGGTGTTCACCATTTGTGGATAATGGCTCTCACTGTGGTTCGCTGGAGTCCCAAAGCGTTAGAAATGACTTTATAACCTTTTCCAGACTGGCAGATCTCAATTACTTTGTTTCTCATTTCTTCCTGAATTTCTTTGGATCGCAGCATGACGACTAGCTTTTGAGGGTCTTTTGGTCGACTTCACTTTGTCAGGCAGGTCATATTTAAGTGATTTCAGTAATCAGGCCTGAGTGTGGCTAGAGAAATTGAACTCAGCTTTCCAAAGATGTGATAAACCACAGTTAATTTATGTTTTTATCTTTTTTTTTTTTGGGGGGGGTGCATATTTTCACAAAAGGCCATGTAGGTTTGGATATTCTTTTCCCTTAAGAATAAAAATCTTCATTTAAAAACTGCATTTTGCATTTATTTGTGTTATCTTTGTCCATTTAAATTTGTTTGAGCTGAAACATGTGTGACAAATATACAAAAAAGTAAGAAATGAGGAAGGGGGCAAGCACTTTTTTTTCCAGCACTGTATTCTAGGATTCAACTATCAAACTCAAAGCTGACATCAGAGAAAAGACAGTCACTGCAGCAATGGGATAGTTTAGTGTTCCTATTAAGAGGCTCACCTTATAAAAGAATTGTAAAATGACAAGAATGAAAAAAAAAAAAAAAAAAGAATCGCATAACTGAACTGTATTGCATAACAAAAATATGCTCAATTCAAACAGAAAGGATCATCCAACCAAACAGCCTGTTTGGGACATATTTTATATAAATAATAATTAAAAAATATTCATTGGGAAAAATAAACAAAACAGAAATCCAAAACAGAAATGCCCAACAGGCCAGCAGTGGATCTCAAGGCTTCAGTCCATCAGTTTGTCCACAAACCAAGCACTTTCCCTTTCTTCAGCTCTGTTCAGCATGCAGTTTTTATGTTGGTGGTAGTAGAGCACATCATAAGTATTCTCATCATAGATTTAAATATAGAATTATTCATAACTTTATATTTTTAATGTTTTTTTACACATCACATTGTGACTTAAAAACTGCCATTAGGGTTCTGTAAAAACCAATGTAGTCAACAAACAAAATAAATTGGAGGGGTGAGTCAAAAGGAACAGAAGTGATGGCTTTTTTCAAGTCCGGTGCAACACTTTGTCCTCAAAAGAGGTTGACAAGATGAAGAGGTGCTTAGATGACAGAACTGTATGGAAGGAGTTGAAGGAGCCAAAATATGGGAGGGAAAAAAAAAAAAAAAACATCTTCACAGCCAGTGCTTCAGTCTCAGAGCAAAAAGAACATTTCATGCTGTCCTCCTCCCTGTCACACACTGCATCGTTACAAGACTCTGCAGGCCAGTGGTCCGAGGAGGAATGGGGCTTTAACGTCAGCAGGTTTCTGACTCCAGACACAGAAGGACAGGGACAGAGCAACCTGAATGAGGCAGAGAAAGTTTTATTATAAAATTGTTAGGGCTGTCAAAATTAATGTGTGAAACCCAGATTAATCCATGCATTATTAATTAATTACATTTTTTAAAAACGTGATTAACGCGCAATAACTCATCAAGAAAAAAGTGATGAAATTTTAGGTTACATTTGACCCATCTCACTGCCAACTTCTTTAGTACTTACTTATTCTAAGTCAATTTAAATGTAAAAAAAATGTCTTTACACATTTTGAAACAAATTACCGGTACATTAGTTACTGATGAAGGCAGAGAACCAAGTGTAAAAAAGCAAAAACATCTCAGCAGAACATTACACAGGTTCTGTTAAGTTCCACAAAGCAGGAGCAATTTCCTTTGGTTACACAAGTTTAAATTAGAAAAAAAAATTATATACATAAACCTCTTATTTTACATAAAATATGCATTTTAATGTAAAATAAGAAACTTTAGTTGATTGTCTATCACCTTCTATCAGGAGTGTTTTTGCTATTATTATTGGTATTAATCGTGATTAATCAAAATTAATCCACAGTGACCCTGTGATTAATTAGATTTAAAAATTTAATCGTTTGGCAGCCGCAAAAATTGTGCATGCGCATGTGTAAAGTCTAGTATGAATTTCATGCAAGCACATAAGCACAAATGAACCCTCCATGTGGCATGCCTTTAAAAATGTTTAGCTTATCACATTATACATGACCAAAAATAAGTAGAATGATGTCACAAAATTACAACAAGATAAATATTAATTGGTGCAGTTCACACATGAAGACTCGTCTACAGGGTGAGAAAGAGACAAACATTACACAGCCCACTATATCTCATCCAGGGTGAGTCATCACCTGAACAAATTCATATACAGCATTGCCTCTGCAGTGCACCCATGACAAACGGCTGCACACCAGGAGCCAGTTTGTATGTATAAAGATTCAAAGAGCAAATTGAAGGTGGAAACCTTGTCAAGAAGAAAAGCAGATAAACTGGTGTGTGTGCTTGCAGCATACATGTGCTCCCCTTTTTTGGTGTGCATGATATCTACTAAAAAACCATTGAAGATTATACAGTATATCAACCTCAGTAGAAAATACAGGAGCGATGCTCCACTTGTGAAGTCCAGATCTACTTTTGCAAGTGTATAGGAACCCACCCATGTGTTTGCCTGGGGAGAAGTGGTGAGTCAGAGCTCTGCTCCCTGAATATCAACAGTTTCTCCCCCTCCCTGACTTCCTCTTCTTCCTCCTCCAGCCTGACACTCAACTCTGTCTGCTCTACTGCATTGGCATCTCTTACTTGCATCATGTGTTTGTTACCTTAATCTACTTCTACTAAAATCTAATGTACAAAATCACAAATGTGAAAGATGTTTGTTTTGGCAGTGCACACACTAACCAGGGGGGCTTGTTGCCAATGGTGATGGGGTAGAGGGTCATTGCTGTTTGCAAGTGGAGAGCTTGCGGATCTTGCTGGCTGTGGAAACTCCTTTGCGTGACGGGTTGGATGATGAAGACGACCGACGTTCAGCTTTGGCCTTGCTGTTCAGAGACACCCCCTCCGTTCCGTTCACACAAACCGGCTTGGCTACAGCTGGGCTATGGTCTGCATTTGCCTGATCCCGATCTTCAGCCACTTGCCCTAAAGAAACACAGATACATCCATCACACTTGCACACAAATATCGGTGTTGAGTATTGATCAAGTGTAACAGCACACAGCTGTGTAATAGCAAAATAAAACAATAATGGAAAGAACCACGGAGTTGCTGCTGAAAAAACATGTTCTCAGAGGAACCGTCAAACGCTGATTTATCAATATAAATAATTGCGTAAAAAAACTGTCAAACAACAAAACAGGAAATTCACAAAGATAAAATACAGCCTGTCCAAAATGTGACTCACTGATTATAAAAGCACGTCGGTATGCGTAACTGTGGCTGGCCCCAAAAGCAGTGATGCTGGGGAGTGCATTTGAAAGAGGTGAAATGTAGTGACTGCTAAAGAAAAACATCAGGTTCAATTTACCATACACACTATTATTTCATTCATGAGCAACAGTGCACAGCATGTGTGGGAGTGAACCCAGAAAAAAAAACCATTCATACTCCCACACCAAAACCATTTCAACTGGACTATTTTTAGACTTCATTCACATTCTGCAGCACCATTTTACTTTATGTGGGGCACCGCTTCTAGATACCAGACTACTGCATTCATTATTGCAGGTTGTTGCCTAGCAACAGATAAAAGATCTGAATTTTGGGGGAAATGGCTAAGGATGAACTGGGAAACATGCTGACATTAACCCCAGAGTTGGTGAACATACACACACTCTAGAAGGCCATGACAGAAAATATCAAATCAATAAATTCTACCCTCTGCAAGATCAATAACACTAGTCTGTATGGTAATTTGACTATTCTGTCACAGTATCAGTAGATGAAATAAGTCTCCTTTTAATTATTTTCCCAACACGATTGGGATTGTAAAATATGGAATTTATATCCATGCTTACGTATGCCAGTTCTAACTCAACTATTCCCATTACTGCTGCTTCCTGGCACAGACATTACTTTTAAAAGCTAAAAGTCAATCCACAGCTTACCTGAGGGAAGTCAGTCAATTAGAGCTGCACAATTAATCCAAACACAATGGCAGCATGTACAATCACATAAGTCTGATGTGGACATAAACCTGCTTGACCTCTGACTGTCGAGACAGGCACAAAGAGCAGAGCACTGACCAAAATACAACCGAAAGCTTCACTGATCAGTGATTTCACTAATAAAAAGGTCTTTTTTTTTTTACCTGGCACTGTGAAATCCTGAGTGTATATGATCTCATCCTCTCCGTCGTACAGCTCGTCATCGTCGTCCTCCGTGTAGCCGTGCAGATCCTCCAGATAGGGCACCACTGTCATACTCCGCCATGGGTCCCTGCTCTCTGGGCTGGCAGGGATGGGCACAGGGGGCTCCGATGGGGGGTGTTTCTTACGCACCCAGCTGGGAATGACGGGCAAGAAGGAAAGGAGGATACAACATTAGCATTTATAAATCACAGGTGTCATTATTTTGATATTAAATAACTCACTTGTGTTGCCTTATGTTCTGTATGGAAAACCTCTTCACAGGGTCATACTCAAGCATTCCTGATAAAGACATTTTGAAAAGTCAATTTATTCACTACTGTCCAAAAATTTCACTATTCATCTCTCTCTGTGGAGTGTTAAACATAAATCAGAGATTTCACAGCAATAAAAGGAGGATTAACAGCTGACAAACTCAGCTGAGGAACACAGGAGTACATTAGATAAATAAGTAAAAAATAACATAACAGCTGTATGAGTGCTATGAAGATTTTATCTCTCAATTATCATAACGCTAGCTGAATTTGTGGGAAAAGCAGACTGTTGAAGTGATAAGGCAGCACTGATGTGCTGCCTATTCAGACCTAATAATGTAATTGTCTCGCAGCAGGCAGAGAAGGGCAGCATGCAGAGTGCTGATAGTAGAGCTGCGCCTGAAGGACACCTTTTGTGGCACTGAGCTTATTTTAGACTATGCAATTATGGAGTGACTATCTCCCAGGTGCTGCGTCATCACACAAAGACGTCACACACTCCCACAAAATGGGGGATGGAAACCCGAGTTATATCATCAATGGAATGTGGTGATTACTAAGGGTTTAACGTTCACTTAAACAGACGCAGTCATAGTTCTCTACATATGATACTGCAAATAACTTCTTCAAATTACATAAATACGACAAAAACTGTAAAGTTAGATAACAGTAAAATACTGAATAAGCATCCAGTTTTAATAATACTAACAATAATTGATCTGATTTATTTAGTGCTTTTCCAGACACCAAGACAGTTTCCATTGATTCTATTATTTATTCACTACTCAGTCACACTCTGGTAGCTACTCCTGGGACAGACTGACAGAAACATGCATGCCAATCTGCATCAGCAGCCTCTCTGACCACCACCAAACATTCATTTGAGGTTTGAACTGCTAACCCTCTGGTTACTGGACAACCTGTTCTACCTCCTGTGCCACTGCCACCCCTTTTTAAAAAAAGGTTTTGGCACATAACCTTTTCAACATTCCTTTTGGATTTGAGCAGCTTAAACATTTCACTATGAAAGACTGTTGACTCATGTTTTGTCTCACATGAAGCAGAACCACTGCAGCATTCCTCTATGGAAGAGCAATGTCTGAATGTGAAGTGTTTAGTATTCTTGTGCCAGTGCCACATCAATGGAACTGACGTCAGCAGCTGGAGGGATTCTACAGTTTGGAGGAAGCCTTGAATATTAAAGAGACACAGTGACTTTCAATGTCATGGCGCCACCCAATGGACACTGAAATCATGACAGGGATTTTCCTCTGACTTAATGAGCTCCCTAGCTGCCAATCCAACTGCAAGGTTTCCCCCCCCAATGTTTTTCAGTAAATGTCCGCAAGTATCCGTTTGTCACCTTTCACTAAAATTGTGATAAAAGACTGCATGACATGGAGTATCATTGCCTAACACATTCACTTAGTGTTATTGCAGAGGTATGACAGACAATGGATGTATTTAGCATTGCCGTGAACAATGAAAAGGCCTCTGAAGCACCCAAGGCTCAGTACTAACAAAGACTAACATTTCGATCAGGAAACTGTTGTGCCACCAGCACACTGACCTCGCAGCAGGTCTGACAGGAGAGGTCCACACTCCTCAGGAATAGTGTAATCTCCTTTTCCAATATTCTCAAATAGCTTATAGATGTTGTCCCCCTCAAATGGATAAAGACTCGTTGTAATGTTGTATCTGAAAGAAATAAGGCATGGATCATCCAAACAAACCTTACGAGTCACTTCATCAGTACTCAAATCAATGCTGTGGCATTAAATTATCTAACATCAACAAAGAATAAAACAGAAATATGACAAATATTTAAAAATGAAACATCTTTCTCTACTCACAGTGTTACTCCAGCAGACCAAATGTCCACTTTAAACCCTGAAAAGGTGTCCAGTCCATTGGCGATCTCTGGAGGCTGGAAGGCTGGAGAGCCCTGACTGGTGCGACACGTGTCATCTTCGGCAAATGGGTGAAGGGCCTAAAAAAAAAAAAGAAAAAAAAAGTGCCTTAATTACATTCAGAATTATAAAAAAATATTCACACTATTAAAATCTTGGACATTTTGCAAGCAAATAGTACCACAAGAGTGATTTCAATTTTTACTATTCAGCATTATACTCTAGTTTAAGTAACAGAAATGTGAAATCAAACATATCAGGAATTTGGTAGCTACTATAGTAAAGAGCCATAGACTCTCAGAGTAAAAAACATTATGTTTCAGCCCGAGCTCACCTCTGCTACTCCCAGGTCAGAGATCTTAAGTGCCCCGTCAGTGGTCAGCAGCAGATTCCCTGGTTTAATGTCTTTGTGAACTATTCCCTGGCTGTGCAAATATTCAAGGCCATCTAAGAGTTGGCAAAAGTACCTGCAAAATGCAACAACAGAAATGAGACCCCAAAATTACAATGAAGGGAATGTGTGGCCAAGTGTAAGACTTATAATATTCTGGATAATTCAGCTCTGAGGGGTGATGAACTTTCATCACTTAATTCTTCAGTGGCTTTCAAGTAGGAACCAGACATTCACATAGTAATTTTAACTGTAAAGGCTTTGCAGCCTTGGATCTAAACTTAGGCCTGGAGCAATGACTGCAGAGAGGGTCAGACTAAATATAGCTAAAAGACTAAGAGAAAGACAGCGAGGGGAGAGGCAGAGAAAAGGAGAGACTTACCCGTGAGCTTGAAATACTGGAAACCTTTTCTCTGGGACACTGTCCAGCATTTCTTGCATCCCACAAACGCAATACTCCATCACCATATACGTAAGTTTGGAGTCAAGGGAATTTGCCAAGGCAAATGAAATATATCCTCTAATAAAATAACCCCTTTGTGAAGCAGGTAGCATGGAAAATTACTAAAATGGGGATAATTAATGCTTAAAATAACAATGAAAAATAAACAGTAGCAAGAATTTTTATATAGATATAGTGCACCTGCAGTAGCATTTAATGCAGCACCAACTGTCTTGTCAAAGTGTGAACAGCAAAGCTCACACATGCACACTGTCATAGCCACTCACTGGCCACTTTATTAAGTACACTTGCTAACAACTTGCCAACATAGATATCTCATATATCAGCCAATCGCATGGCAGCAATTCAGTGCAGTTAAGCCTGTAGACACATCGCATGGTTGTTGGTGCCAGATGGGCTGGTCTGAGTATTTCAACAAACTGCTGATCTAATGGGATCTTCACACACAACTGTCTCTAGAGTTTACAAAGAATAGTCTGCAAAAGAAAATACCCAGTGAGCCACAGTTCTTTGGATGAAAATACCTTGTAGATGCCAGAGGAAAATAGTCAGACTGGTTCGAGCTGATGGAAAGGCAACAGTACCTCAAACTGAGTAATACAGAAAAGCATCTATGGATGTACAACGTGTCAAACCCTGAAGCAGTTGAACAACAGCAGCGGAAGCTCACACATCGACACTCCTGTCAGCAAAAGCAGTCAACAGAAGGCTGGAAAAATGTTACTTGCCATGTTCATCCCTTTATGACCACAGTGTACCATCTTATGATGGCTCGGATGTCCAACCCAGTACTAGTAAGGTGTACCTAAAAAGGTGCCTGTGAGTGTAGATGCATAAGGATATATTTTCTGCTTCTCTTCATTGTAGAGCACGTCCACCAACTGAATAACATTCTTGTGTTGAAGTCTTCTTAGCAGCTGAATCTCCCTATAAAGACAAACATGAACAAAACACATGGAAACGATTCATTGCTGTGCAGTGCTGCCAAGCAACTCTGAATATATTATTGTATTTCTCCAACAGTTTCCTTATCCATATTTCTAACTTTTTGAAATACAATATGTGTTACAGAGACCAACTAAAATCTACATTAACATTGGGCCTGACTTATGCTACCTGACTTAATGCGTCTATGGCAACTAAGACAACTTTAGAAGAGTTTGATTTCAGCAACCACATAAACCATGATCAAATGCAGACTTGTAGTCTGGGGCAGCAACAGTCTATTAAACTAGTCTCATTATAAAGACATATCTCTTCAGTTCACTACACTACCCAAGGAAAAGATAACACAAGGGGGAGACTCAGGAGACTCCACATTCATCAGAGAGCTGTGAGTGGGGACACTAATGAATTTGGATAGGAAGCCCACTTAGTACTAACCACAGAGTTCCCCTGACATATTACTCATGCCCACATGGGAAAAATTGTGCCCAACAACGGTGGGTTGATGTCTTGTGATTGAATTTCAATTTAAAAGGAATGCAATCCTACATCATTCCTCAAGCCAACAGTGATAACACTATTTAATATGAAAAAACAACTTACTTTAAGAGTGTTAGCAATATCTCAAATGACTATAGTTACCCACTTCTCAATGCAATAGACATCTGTCATTATGACTGTAGTGAGCTGTGTCTGAAATTACAAGTGGATATGCTCTGTTTCTGCCATTTGGTGAGGAAAAAATAATGGCAAACACACAAATTTGGAAGAGAAAAAAAAAACATCCTGGTTATTGTATCATTACGTCAGGCAAATTTATACAATTTAAATGCAACAATGGCTGCCCTCAATGTGGCCAAAAATAAATACCGTTCTCTTGACCTACAAAGCACCAAAGGTTTCCTCATCCATTTTCTTGTTTACTCTGATACAATCTCAAAACTACTCAGGTTTTTCCATACAGGCGCCAGGCAGCTGCAAACTGTCGGTGCTTATGGCTGACAAATGCACATTCTGGGCCTAGTCAGCCTCCTGCTTCTATACCAACACAAGCAGTAAATGCTGCATCACTGCACCGTAGAAGACAAATAAAAATGCCACTACTTCATACACACATGTAACTTAAGCAATAATCTCACTTCACAACTCCGCTATTGACATGAACATGGCAGATGTGCCATCAATAAAGGTTTCAACAAAGCAAGCAAGTAAAACCTAACACACGGTGACTGCCGTAGTTTCTGTGCAGCCGCTCTTTAAAGGTCTACTGATGAACTTTGTGTTGAAGGCTTCTCTTTAGACTGAAAGCGTGAGGCCCCCACCAACTGGGCAGTACAGGAAAAAAAAAAAAAAAAAAAAAACACACAGACAAACCGATTCCACTCATCAATAATACACAATTTTGCTACAAACCAAAAACAAATATCTGAGTGCAGCAGAAAGTGAGGGCTAGATTAGCACTGAAAGCGTCAGTTATCTCACTACAGTTATTCTCCTAAGTCATGACAACAAAATGATGTCGATGTGGAAATCACAGGATCACTTTGTCAGAAATTGAAAATGAGTGAACATATAGCATGTATGGCGCCACGAGGCGGCTTTGGTTGTGATGTGATGCCTTATAAATAAAATTGAATTGAATTGAATGTATGCATATATAAGTACAGTATGAACAGCAGCCTTTCTAAAAAGGTATTTAATGTAAAATCCAGCCAACAATCATCTGCCCCATTAGGGAGTCCTGTAATCACTACGTCATATACCATTATCAGTTCTCATTTTCCCACACTGTCCACTTAGGGTTTAATCCCCATCCATATGTCTGCTTTAATTAAAACATCATAGTTACATCACACTTCATAATTCAAAATTGCAACCAAGTGTTGTTTTAGGTTAGAAGATTTAAGGCCTTCTGCAAATGAATACATTGTCTAACACCTTCTGACTGCATGTGACAAAAAATGCTAATCAAACCATCTTTGCAAACAACTAGATTTATATACACACCTACAATACCCATATCAAAACAGCTTTGATCCCAAATCATGCCTCACTGATGCTTTGCTGCCATTTTTATTGACATCCAAAAGCACACCATGTAGCAGATCTATCTTCCTATGTGAACTCTTTTGACAGTTTTCTAAAGCTTCCTCTATAATTAGCACAGGCCCACAGTGAATGGCTTGAGTAATATTTAATAAACTGCTGTGTGATTAAAACTTGACACTAATCAGGAAAAGGAAAATGCAAGAAAAATGTGAACACATACACATGACAGTTTAATGAGAAGCAGTGAAATAAAAGAAGACAAAGAGAGGACATTATGAAAAAAAATGGAAACCATGACAAAAAGTAATGACTAATGCTGTTATTGTGTACTGATATACTAGAGATATATGCACATACAACAGTGTGTTGTACTGTAAATGCTACCAAAAGAGCTAAATGCTCTCCTCTGAAGAATTTATAAAATAAAAAGTGACTACCGGTAAGTGCTACACTTTTCTTTAAATGTGTTGAAATATACTGAAACATACTTGCTGGTATATATTATTTTGAATTATTGTTTAACAGCTTATTATAATTTTATCATCTAGATAGATTTAAACGATCTGGGCTATAATGACTACATGAATTTGCTACAAACAATCCAGGCTATTAAGTCAAATATAGTGACAATAACTCTTGTCATCTCAGTTGAGAGTGGTTTGTTTTGTAGGGATCCTGCAGTGGCTGAACCACATTTCGCTTAATCCTTCACATTAAATTTTGATCATGTGACAGAAAATGGGTTTATTGCAAACAGCCAAAGTGCTGACTGAATTACAGAAATTGCAAATTGTGTGTAAAGCTGCCTGAGGATGCTGAAATGTAGCTGAGTGTTCTGTATGAAAACAGGACAGTTGCAGTTACAGGTCCAGCAGAGCACATTTCTGACAACCCATGGCATGTCAACAACAAAATGCAAATCAAGTTATTTTCTGAGCCCATATGTCATACTGACTCCACAGTTGTTTTGTCAATTGAAACATTTGTGCAATGAGTTGAAATGAAACTTAACATTTGTGCAACTTAGGGCATTTGGGTAACCAGCAGCTAGTAAGACTGGCAGCCAAGAAGTGCAGTTATCACTGCAATAAAATGACAAACCTGACATGTAAGAGACAAAAACAATTGCAAAGATTATAGATTTAAACAAAAATACTGATTTAAATAAAGAGCTTTATCTGCACACAAATGCTGCATTATCTATTTCGGTAAAACCCCACCTTGTATACCTTAAGTAAACAATCCACAAAGATTTATACATACAACACTTACTTTTTTACATTGGCTTCTCCATTAGGAATCCTCCTCAGCTTTCTCTTCTTCAGTATCTTAACAGCTCTACGGCAGAGAGTCTCTGAGTCCAGCATCTCTTTCACTTTGCCATAGGATCCCTCCCCCAGTAGATCTCCCATCAGGTATTTTCCTATCAGTTTTGCCCTCTTCCTCCGTGGCTGGTAGATTACCTCTGTAGAGTCAATACGATGAATGAATGTATCCATCTCCATCAGTTCATTTTCATTTAGATAGTCAAGATGATGCAGCTCACCAGTACTCATGACTGACAGTTCAGCACTCACAGCTTAAGATTCCTGTACAAGTTCTGCAAATAGCTATGACTGCTTCTGGAGAATAATCCACTGTTCACTCTTTAGCTCCGAGTGGGGTATGGGTATTTTAATTCCACATGATGGACTACAGATGAATTAAAAATACTGAACATGAAAGAAATTATTCTGGCCTGAGAGGTAGGGGAGAAAGTGGGGATCAATCCCAGTTTGTAAACATTAGGGCTCTTTTACTCAAAAGAGGCAGAGGTGAGGATCCTGCCCAGTGCTGAATTAGTGCTTTACACTTGCATTGTGTACTATGTGTACATCTTTAATAAGTGCAGCAGAACAGAAACAAAAAAAGATTAGTCTTAATGGTTACTTCCGTCTGTACTCTAACTTTGTGTCACCTCTGTGTAAATCTAATTCAAGACAGCCTTTGGAAAAGGCAACCAGTTCTGTTTTAAGGCCATGCAGCACAACATTTCTGTCAAAGGTCCATGCTGCAAGGCACAGTTTGCCTTCCGACACATAAGTGTGCACTGCTGGACTGGGTCCAACCACAGATCTACAGCCAAACGCATGCAGCGGTAACAGCCCAGTCTCTGGTATCAATTCAGATTTTGGAGGTCGATTAATCCATCCAAAGTGTCCCAGTCGTCCTCAGGTGTCCTCCATGCCACAGCGGTTTCTATTTCCCAGTACCTGAAAACAAGAGTATTTTAAAAGTTAACGCTAATGAAAAACACATATGCACTGCACTCGGTCCTTAACTAGGCCAAGTTAGCCTTCTTTAGTTAACAATCTGACAGGACATCGACACATGACCGGTTAACCTTAGCTCAACCATTTGAGTCTAATCAGCAGATGAAAAGATAATTTGATTATATATTTACAGATCTGAATCAACCTTTAATTTGTCGGTGCAGCACTTAACTAAGTAGCGGATGACACAACTTCTTCACTTGACCTAAACCAGTTTCCCCAAGTGTTAACTGTTAGCTAGCTTGAAGGCTAAAATAGCATATGCTTGAATGAACTAGCTTGCCAACATGAACTCTCACTGACTCTGAGGCTCTAGAACATGCACGCCTTCACGTTCAGACAAGCTTTAAATTCACACATAGCGTTATGTCTCAAAACAGTACCATCTAAGTACAACTGGATCATCATAAATGATGGACGATAATGAATAAATGAAACGTTGCCACACTCCTCTGATGCTAGCTAACCTGTAATATGTACGCTAGTCAACTTTGGTTTTGACGATGAGATTAGCCTTAGCCAACTTCACCGCACTTTGTCGGCGAAAGGTTTCAGTGTCCAGGGGCGAGCTATGTGCTTGACATTGTTCTGCAACTGTATTACATCATTCTTACCACGACATTGAAAAATAATAGCAACCTACAAACCATTGCAGAGGGGAAGAGTCCAACCAATCGCATGCAGCTAATGCAAGCTAACCGGGGCTGCGTTGGCTAGCAAGCCGCTCAGATTCCAATGTAAAGTGGGAGCCAGCTAACGCTTGTTAACAAGCAAACTAACTCCACGTAGCGGAACTTACCTAAATGCACATGTATCTCGGCTCAGTTGCAGTTCTACTTTCACTCCTTGCGTTCTTCCTAGACCAAGTAACTGCTTCACCTGGGTCCTGAGAGCTCTTAAATTGTCGGAATCTTCGTGTTACTCTCCCCACTCAGGTTGTCGCCATCTTGTTTACCTCCCCCCTCAACTCGCACTGACAGACAGACCGCACGTTAATGCGTCAAATCAAAGTTTTTGTCCTCAGAGTCGCACAGAAACATATCATCGCGTGGGAAAAAAAGTTTGTGCTGTGCCGAATGAGTACACATTAATTAGTCTCATCTAATTGACATTTCTATGATTTGTTTTTATAACCTAAGGAGGTTATCCATCACAACTTTTGACAACGTCAGGAGTTTCGCTAATATGACATATATTTATGATTTAACTGGTCATAATGGAACAGAGATCAAGTCTAACTAGTTTGAACAGGTTACATATTTTTCTACCTCGTATGACCCATTTCGTCCGCCTCTATTGCAGCACGTGACTGTAAACATTATGCGCCTTTTCTTGGTTCGTCTATGGCTTAAATTGTCTCTGATGATGCTGCGATCAACGCCACAGTGCCTCTGGCTATATTTATCCCGTGTAAAAACCCCCATGGGAATGGCAAACTGAAGGTCTGATTACACTGATCTGTCTCCCTCTTCACCGCTGGCTGCTTAGTCTACTGGTGTCCAGAGCCATAAAAAATACAAATACTGATGGGCACAATCAACATGTTTGCAATAACCACCTCAAAATATACACTCAAGAATTTCTTTAATCCGTCTTATTTACTTTAATAATTAGTTAGATAAGTACTAACGCTTAACACAAACAGACACATCTGTGACAAATCCACAATTTAGTTGTGGTATTTTTATTGTGTATACTTGAGTACATAATAACCCGAAGTAAAATGTTAATTATGTGGATGAAGACAGTTTCTATAAGCAATAATTAGACAGGTGACTGTGTACTGCAAACAATGTGCCAGTATACCAAATCAGGCATAATGGAAAAACAGGAAAATCAAAGTGAAGACTGACATCACCATCAAGGTCATGTATCTTATTCAGTTACAGAGTTGAATTAAAATGTAACAAAAAAATTCATTTTAAGGATTCAGTTGCAGTTTTTTAAGCAAATTTAACTTGTGTTGTAATGGAGAAAGTAAATACAATTTTACCATTCCTGAACTACATTCTCACTCACACATGCACACATTCCAAACTTCCAACATTTCTACTGAAAACAGACACCAATTAAAATATGACCAATGACAACAAGTAAAAACAAGAACAGTCCTTTAAATCAGTAATATGGTCTCCGTGGATTATTCTGTGGAAAAAAAGACAAACACTAGATTTAATTGAAATATGAAGCAAATTCAACACCTACAGAATCCAAAAAAATATTAAGGAATTCAACAGACATTCGGCAAATACTTAATGGAGGCATCATCCTTAATGCTACAGCACATTCACACTGACGAAAAAATAAATATCAATCAGAAATACATTAATATTAAAAAGAAGTTACCAATGGGTTGGGCCTGAAGCGGTAGGCAAGCATCATCCGCTTTCTATACGCATCATATTCATCGTCATTTTTAGTGAGCTCGGCTGGACGGTCAATTCCAAATCCTGCTCCATTCATGGCTGTAACTCCCCTGCAACAACACAATCCAAGTTAGTTTTGGAAGATATAGGTGATAAAGAAAATTTTGGTTTGTAATAGAACTAAAGCAATGCAGCTTAAAATTTTACACGGAGCTCATCTGACTCTGGGTCGTCTCTCAAAATTTAAGATGGGGATCTCTCCAATGTGCTGTAAATGCTGGAATCCTCACTCATTGTTTCTGGGCTTGTCCCAAACTTCAGGCATATTAGAGTAATGTTTTGGGTGAGATAAAGCTTGAACTGGACCCAGTGTCTTTTCTCCTAGGCCTACCCAACAGCTGCAGCATCAATGCACATCAAAAAAAAAAAAAAAACTTTTTGACTTCTTGTGTAAGAAAGAACGTCCTGCTTTGTTGGACATCTGATAAGGCCCCTGGACTTTCTGGTTGGGGTAAATGAATCATGGAATATATTCCACTGGACTTTTTAACATGCATGATACACACCAAAACAGACAGTTTTCATAAAACCTGGCAACAGTTTTTGCAATATGTGGACATTAATCTGTCTGTTATACTGATTACGGCTTCTATGCAAGATGTGTTGGTGATGGCTGTGCAATGATAATAATATCTGGAGAATTGGTATTAGTGATGAGGGGGCAAAAACTGTATACTATGGTTTAAAATTCTGTTATGCTGAGCAGCATTATTTTATTTTATTATTGTTGTTTTTATTTATTTATCTTTGTGTGTGTTTTGTATGTTTGGTTCAAAAGAAATAAAAAATATCTATAAAAAAACCTTAATTTTATTGTCATAATGTATCTTGGTATTTTATAGTATTGCTTTATAGCAAGGAGCCTCTCCACTGAGGCAAAAGGAACATTTATGCTATATACACTTGCATCTGCATAAACGTACCATATGATTAGACAACAGGACATCAAATTATAACTCTTAACATGGTTTGAAGGTAGTGTACACAACTCCTAAAGAAGTCTGGGTAGGAGGTCATAGGTGTATATGGAAAACATGTTACTAAAAAAAAAAAAAAAAAAAAAATAGTCATAGCTATACATTTAACATTTACAGAAGCACAAATTTCTTCAACCTCTGGGATAGACACATTTGTAGAAACACTGAATATCAACAAAAACTTTATATTGTTTGTCTAAAATAAAATGCTAATGCGATAATGAATGCTCACTTGTTGACAGGAGCCTTGATGCCCTGTCCTTCACTGCCGAGGCCTTCACCTTCCTTCCAGCCCATCTTCATAAGCATTCGGAAGCCAAGATTTTCTACTGTCAACTTAAACTCTTTGTATTCGGAGTAATCTGGATCCCGACCCTCCTGAAAGTCAAAAATAAAGTTGTACATTCATGCCAAACTCAAATACTGGACTGTCTAATAGTGAAAAACCCACACCACAATACAGTGGTGCCTCGGATACCGACGATAATCCGTTCCGCCGTCACGGCCTGTATCCGAATAATTCGTTAGCCGAAGTGACTTTTTCCATAGGAATACATGTAAAACCAATTAATCCGTTCTGGACCCACGACAAACTCCCATATAAA
>JAQQAE010000305.1:0-35889 GCA_029823295.1 Pseudamia nigra
GTATTGTCACTTGTTGTAGCACACCGCCATCTGGTGGACGCATGACGCAAGTGCGCCTTATAATCCGGTGCGCCTTATGTATGGAAAAAAAATTAAAAATGTGACATTTTTGGACGGTGTGCCTTATAATCCGGTGCGCCTTATAGTGCGGAAAATACGGTAAAATAAAAGTTGAGAAACACATTAATTTGAAAAACAGCAGCTGAATGTTTTCATACATTAACTGCGGTGCGTGGAAAACGCTGCATGTCACGTAGGGACACGTGTTTGAATGGAACACAAACTTTGGTGAAGACAGAGGGGCTGTTCGAAATGATGCACACAGCGTTCATCATGTGCACATCAAACAATGATGAAGACATTCAACAAATTAAACAAATCATACAAAATGAATGAGAGAGACCACGACTGTGGAAAAACTGGATTCATTCTTCATCAGGACACTGCACTCTCTGTAAAGCAGTTTGTAACCCATGTTAAGGTCCAGCCTAGGGGGAACCGGCGGAACATGTATTAAAATGAGACTTCCCTCTTTCCCGCTGCCAAAGAGGATCAGTGCTCACATAAAGTGCAGTCCAGGTAGTGTATTTATTTACACAAATGGTAAATACAACTTCAGGATGAGCACAGCCAAAATAACAAACGGAACAAACCTTTATCCACAAAACTAAAATAGGAAACAAAATACAGGCTTCTTACCTGAAACTCCCTAAACATGAACAGGAGAAAACAGTGGACAAATAAAACAGCTTTTCACCCCGAACACCACCAGGACTGCTAAATTTAGAATGTGATTATGTACAAATATATATATTTACAGAATTATTTACAAATCAAACATACAAAGTCCAATCCGAAAATACAAACTGCTGAGTCACAAAGCTAATCCAAGTCTAAACCAGAACACAGTCAGATTAATCATAAAGCACAGATACAGGTTGGAAATGAAAGAGGCAAGCCTGGTGCTGCCATCTGATGACGTCATTTTATATTCAGTCCTCACGCCATTCGCTCCTG
Organism: Pseudamia nigra; assembly: GCA_029823295.1. Taxonomy (NCBI): domain Eukaryota; kingdom Metazoa; phylum Chordata; class Actinopteri; order Kurtiformes; family Apogonidae; genus Pseudamia; species Pseudamia nigra. The sequence continues at coordinate 1,018 of JAQQAE010000305.1, forward strand.
AAAACACACACAGACAAGTGAAATGCGCCCCCCTCAGGTAGGGAGGGAGTGCTGCACAGAAAACACACATCATCACACATATACAATGACCAGGGGGTCATAACGCCCAAAAACAAATCACAGTGCTTGATCACCCTCCCTATTCACCTGAACTGGTACGGTGTAATTTTTTTTTCTTTTATTCCAACGATCAAATCTGTGTCACAGGAACATGTTTTGAGTGTGTGTCAGAAGTTAAGAAAAGTGCCACAGAGCTTCGAGGACAACTGAGAACAGCTACTGCACTGCTTTGATCAGTGGAAGACCTGAATGCAGCAGTGTGTGGATGCTGAAGGAAAGGAGGTTAAAGGAGAAAGACGCTGAAACATGTTTGTTTAATGCTGTAATACAATTTTATTAGTCTCTTTTTTAAAATTACCATGCCTCATACATCAAGTCTTTTTTGTTCCTGCCGCTATTTGTTAATTAAAGAGCAGTTTGTTTTAATTTCTTGCTGCTCGTTGCTCTCTTTCACTTTTAACTGGATGCTTGATGAGCTTTGTGGATTTCTCAGACGAGATTTTATCAATTTTTTTTGTTGCATTTCTTTTTTATATAATTTCTTTTTGTTAATTACTCATATTTGTTCAGTGAAGATTTAGTGCTTAAGTAAAACAATGTGGAGCAGCTTTGATATGATAAATATTTCTAGTGATTTTAAAGAGCGGTTCAGGTTCCTGTAGTTGCCATGGTCAGATTTCCAGATGTCCATATAGTGTATTTGACTCAGCAAATGAATCTGTTTCTACTTTTATTAATTTCCAGTGAGTAAAGTTAGTATGTACAGTAGTTGTTTGAATGGACTCCGGTGCCTGTCAGAGAAAACATCAGGACGTGACAGAGTTGCAGTAGATCCACCAGAGCAGCTCTGTGTAGTAACTGAAGCTCCAGGCTCCAGTCTGTAAAACATGTCCACTCTGACAGCTGTTCTGAAAAGGAGCAAAAGTGTGGGACTCGCGCCCTAATCATCTGAAACGTGCTACAAACTTCAAAAGACGTACAAGTCTTTAAATGAGCAACCAAATCCTTATTATTTCAGCAACAAACAACCTGGGCTCATGTCTAGTTTTTCTAAAGCGGCCTGTGTTTTCATTTTTCTACCTGCTGCTTCCACGTTCAGGTTTCTGATATTTTTCCATATTCACATTATTTTCTTCCTGCTTCACTGTTGAGGGTTTAAATGGTGACGCATGCTCCAGATAGCAGTTTTATTTATCTGTGTGTTCAAAATCTGTCTCTTGTAAATGAACCATTATAACAGTTGCTTAGTGGTGGTGCTCCGTCTCAGACTCCCCTCTGTTTTGTCTGTGCCTTCCTCCAGAGTGCAGCCCGGGCTTCTCCCTCTTCCTGCAGGGGTGTGTGAAGATGTGCCCACCAGGCTTCACCTCGGGGCCACAGCTCCTTAACCTTTCTCTAGAGAACTGGGTGGATTTGTCCTCCGTCCAAGCCTGCCTGCCCTGCAATCCAGCCTGTCTCACCTGCTCTGGCACGGGGCCCACAGACTGTTTGTCTTGCCCACCTCACAGCCACCTGGTCCTCACTTCCTGCCTGCACCAGAACCAAGTCCAGCGTAAATCTCCCTTACCCAGTGGGCTAAAGGTTGAGGACACCCGGCCAACAGGGGAGATTCCAGCGTCAGATGATGACAGCAGGGAGATTGAGGAACCTCCAGGGCTGAGCGTGTCTCCGTCCACACAGCTGCCAGCTGTCGTGGCGGTACTCAGCTGTGCCTTCATCCTGGCAGCCTTTGTTGGGGTTTTCTTCTTGCTACAGATGCGCACAAGTGGCGCTTCCCTGGGCTGGAGGACCAAACTGCTCTCTGTGTATTCACAGATGAGGGGGGTCCGAGTGGGTTTTGGGTTTGGCTTTGGCCAAGGACGGGAGAGGAAAGCTCGGATATGCTACAAGGGGATCCCCACTGTGTGGGGTGATGAAGACATGATCACCTATGAGTCTGAATCAGACAGCGAGGAAGTGGACGGGCACAGCGAGAGGACAGCTTTTATTAAGACACAGAGTTCGATTTAGCTTAATCAGAGTCTGCAATTGTAGTGTCTGAGCTGAGGCTTTGATATTTTAATACTATAGCTCTCATCAGCATTTTAATCTGATTGTATGGAGGGCAAGAATCACATGCATTAGGCCTAAAAATGCAGGTCTTACTGTTTGGAAGCTGATAAACTTACCCCTGAAAGTTTTTTTTCATGAATTTATTTACAATAGTTAATTTAAGTTACATTATTGTTACTATGGCATCTGATGTATTGATTATACATTTCATTTTATCACCAGTAAGAGGTGTTATGCAACCAGTTCACATAAATTTACTTTCAATATCAGTTTGACCATATTTTATTCAGTGTATTAAACCAGTAAAGTGCATTACTTTGCCAAACACACATCTGACTTGTCCTCTAAACGCCTCTCGTGCTCATAAATTGGTTGTTATGTTCTTAGATTCCTGGTAGATTGTGAACCAGGAGTCACGAAGTTGACATGCTTTTCATTAATCGTAGGAAAACTTTAAATTGAAGATTTCTGCTGCTCACTGGGACTGAATAATAAAACACCCCACTGGCTGTTTGCTAAAAAAAAAAACCTGTTGAAGAAGCTCTGTTTTCAATCACGGTGCTGTGACAATTACCCAGCAGCACATACATATCAGAGTCATCAGTCACAAAATGTTATTGACTGAGGTAACACTGTTTTTGAATGAAATTTTAAAAAGCACTTAAGCAAATGCCGCCAGTCTGACCTTTACAACATTCGACTTAGCTCCCAGTGGTTTGAAATAAAATTATTTTGTCTTCATTTTCCCCACAGCAAGAGGATATTGATTTGGGGGCTCCTCTCCCAGACCGTCTTCATCAGGGTAAAGCTCTTTCTCTCGGTTATGAAGCCCATACATTTCCAGGAGCAAACACATGCCTCATTGTTCCTCTATATCGGTGTAGGCTTGGTGCTACACGAGCTGAATAAAAGCCTTTGAATCTAAAGGCCAGAATGGTTATAGAGATCAAAAGACAAAGAGGTTTTCTATGTTTGTTTTATATCTTTTCTTATTTAATTGACAATGGGTGTTAACGTTGTGGAGATGCTGGAATAAAATGACTTTGGCTGTTGCAAGCATTGACTGGTTGCGTTTTTGCTGCCATATTTGTTACGTTTTTGGGTTTACTGCATCTCAAATCGAGCTTGAGACGTGCACACACTCCCCACGAAAGCAGATGGTTCATCACTGCTTCATGGCCATATGTCAGTGTTGCGAGACTTTTCTCCCTTCAACTCTGGGTGTCGGGCTTTACTGGAATGGCAGCATTCTGTGTTCTACTTCCTATCCGGTTGCCAAAAAGCCTTTCAGAAAATTCCTTTACATTCACTTGGTTGACCCTGGCAGTTTAAATGAAAACAAATGGAAAAGGTTTGTATGCACATGGGAAAACAGTGGCTGCCAGTAGCAGGTTTCTTCATTAGCAGTTTCCCTCCACCACCCGTTACAGATGCAGATAACTGGGTTCAAGGGTGAGGGGACATTCATTCTCTGGCCCATAATTGGATCTGTCGGGAAAACTCACTACACAAGTCAGTGCCCACTGGATGTGTCACACTTTGCATTATAAGTACGCTGAGCAAATGTAAATGTGTTCCTGGTGTTGGATGGTGCAGGAGTTTCACAGCCACATGCATGTGTGTGAGTTCTGATACGTTTCTTCATGGCCTTTGGCTTGTATTAATTAGCTGTCATGTATCACACACCACTGCTTTCTAACAGAGCTTGGCAACAAGAAATATTAGATTAATTACAACAACGCTAACAAATCAGATCCTCATTAGCCGATTATACAAGCAGATCAATTGGACACAGAGGTTTCAGGCTAATTATTACAGCAGGTCAGACATTCGTTTGATGCGTCTGAGCAGCTACAGGTGTCAGACGTGTGGATTTCATTCTTGGGCATTTCAGAGTCACTTTGAACCCAACTGAAGGTCAAGTTTTCAGCCTTACACTTAGTGAAATTTGTACCAGCCAAAAGTTTGGACACACCTTCTCTTTCAATTCTTTTTCTTTACCATTTTCAGCATCAATACTGAAGACATCCAAACTGTGAAAGAACATGTGCGGTAGTCACCTGTAATGGAAGGAAGCCATTATGGAACTATTCTTTTTCATGAATAACTATTGAAACACAACATTAAAGTGACAATTTGTATAACTTTATCATTTGTTTTCATTGTCATATCCCATGCAGAGAAACTGAGCTGCTTTCTCAGGGTGCTTTCTGGTTCATTCAGTGTTTTTGTTAATTTTCTTGATTATTTTATCTATTTTAATATATTGTTCATTAATTTATGACCAAAGCATATGGTAAAGATTCTGACAGATCTGTAAAGAGATGTTCAGGTTCTTGTAAGAACAAATAAGTGTCCTAATTCTTTTGTTCATGTAGTGTCTTTTGAAACTTAGTCACAGAACAGCTTGACCCATATTAAACAAAAATTAAGATGGACAAATGGAATTAGATTAGTGTTTGAGGTCATTAAAATCTCGAGTTCCAAGTTTAAGATTAATTGTTATAATTCTGAAAGTCTATTTAAAGTACCTGCAGACACTGTGTGAATGTGCTGATTCTTAAACTCTGCATAAAACCTTGTCAGTTCTCTGCCTCTTGGGAGCACAGAAGCACCAGGCTGTCCCCAGGGTGCCTCCACAGGCAAGGACTGTCACATCCTTCCCTCTCCACACAATGACGAAAAGACCTCAGGCGTCCATGCCACCACAGTCCCGTTCTTCACTACATCACTGAATCATTTTTATGTACCATGAAACAAAGAAACACTTCTGTTCATATCCAACCCTACTACCCCCAAACAGCTTTAATACACTGCTGCTGTGAACTCCATGAGCTTTAGAATGTGGGCTTGTGCACTGCCTCCCTGCACAGTTTAATACCTCATTGTCTCCTTGATGGGCTGTCCAAGGGGAAGACTAACCACTGGCACTGAAGCATTGGACAGTCTAAAAGGGCCGACATCTCTACCATTTATCTGAGACTGACAGCATTTGTAGGGTTGGACTGAGCTCACTGACTCAATGTTGCCCCCTACTGATAAAGAATCAAGCAGGTGGATTGTTTCACAGTCGGGGAAAAAAAAAGCTTTCACAAAGACAAAGTGCTCACGTTGAATTTTTATCTTTATTCAGTCCACATCTCATCTGTACTCCATCTTAAATCCATCATGAATTAAATACAGAGAGACCCTGCCTTCATATATTACCTCTGAATGAACAAAAAACAGTTCTACAACAAAGATCACATTTTAAAAAATGGGAAAAAAAAAAAAAATAAAGTATACAGAGACTCACATGGAAACAGCGAGACAGAAGCTTCGACAGAAGACAATAGGAGAAAGTGCAATTCAAGATGCAGTGAAGTCTGGTCTTACATAAATGTTAAGCTCAGCTGCAGGGGGAGAGCGAGTGTGCAGTTTGAGAGCAGAGTGTACTGAACTATGGCAGACAGACCAGACATTAGGGAAGAAAGACAGCAACGAAGCAGAAGACGTCCCGTGGCGAATGAGTAAGACGAGCGGCTAAGTGACGAACACAGTGCAACGGTGTGAGATGGCGGCACAGTGTGGCGCAGGTGTGTGAGATGTCCAGACTCAGCTTTGGACACACATGACAACATCCTCCACAGCACCATGAGGGTAGAGACTCACCGAAAAAAAAAAGTTAGAGTGCCTCAAGACAGCCTCGGGGTAAGAAGCACTGCAGAGCTGCAATTTTAGCTCATCTGAAGAACCTTTTCGTTAATTTTAGTGGTATGTGGCTACATGTGATTGTTTACTTTGAGGAGAGATGGAGGTGGAAAGAATCTTTTTTTATTGAATCACATTAAACTTAAAAATGTCGCTTCCTGTTGAGAGAGCAAAGATATCAAGACCTTTCCTTAGTAGAAAACATTCCAGTGAAACACTCTTCACAGCACTGTAGTAGAATATCAACTAGTTTCATCCCCCTTTTTCTGGAAAGACCAGCCACTGTCAAGGTTTCAAATGAAAAGATATACATGCTCGGTGCATCACAGGGCTGCCGTTCATCACAGATCATTTTTCAATGTCACTGGGCAATAATTCTGCAGTTAACATATTGTAATTCAAGTGGTCTAAGGATCCGAGACTCTGCATTTACTCCTGTGTTTTCAAGCTGTAGAAAAGCTTTCCTGTAACAGACCTTTTCAGACAAGCAGGAGGGTTAAATACATGCCTCCACCCTCTACATTGTGGCTTGACATGGAAGCTTGGGAAAGTGGCTTTACGTTTCCATGACATCAGCTAATCTATTGTTACATTTAGTCTTGATATGGATCGAGAGGAGCGAGCTACAGAAGGAAGGTGTGCAATTTAAAATCATTTTGCTCCATCACTGTTGCTCCAGCAGCTTTAAGTTTCATACATTTTCTAGCAAATTACTGACAAAATTGAGGGCTAGTGCTTACCAGAAACATAAAGAGCAAAAATGTGTATTTTTTAGCTCTCCCTCTTTAGGCTATATCATACCAGAGACTTCAGACTGGAAATTTTCAGTATAATATTTATCTTGCTTTTGCAGAGAAACCAGAATCTGTGCAGCATGACACCGCTAAAGGTGCTTTAAGAAAATATGTTAAGAGGAACAAATCCTTTCACTTAAATTCTGATGGTCACTGGGAAGCTCGTTTTCTTCACGTCAACACAATCTGATCATTAATGTCTAACAGTACTACGTATGGTCCCTGATAGTGTACACTGAAACGTCAATACACTAAAAAAACCCTCGAGTAAACACATACACATACTCTACAGACACACATACAGATATATCTGCCATATGGTATATATGAGGTATAATCTTTGTCTAGACTCCTACTGCATAACAGTTTGGTACACAAAACCAGCCTCTCAGCAGCAAAGGATCAGCACAGAAATGACGGACAGGGACTTGGAAAAGCATCCAAATTTCCTTCACGGACGTTCCAGTTATCTCATGGACACACGCAGTGAAGATGGAGCTGAGGGACAAAGCAAGGAGAAAGTCCTCAGATGATCTACAAACAGTCACGTGTAAAGGAGATATGATTAATGATCACATTGTTATCGTGTGACGGATACACAACACTTGGACGCAGTTCAGGTCCGCGGACAAGCTGAGATTAGCAAGACCACACATTCTCTTTGCTGCATTCCAGACTTGTCTAAATATTAAAAAAAAAAAAAAAAGAAATTAACTGCAGTGGACTTTAGATTGACAGGTAGAAAAAACAAACTGCTGTGCTGCATGTTTCCTTCACTGCATACATAAAAAATTATAAACCCATACACCAAATAAAGCTTTGTAAATTGCACTCGGATGGCACGAGTCCAGGCCCCCGTCAATGGGATATTTACATTCAATAGTTCAGTCCAGGATGGCGCAAAGATAGAAAAAAGACAAGTTCTTACAAAGCAGAACTAAATGAGATTTCATGGTTTGATTACAGAGAGAGATACCCCGCTGTACCTGATTCCAGTAGTCTCTTATTCTCTAACAGCTGCAAGTCCACTTGTTTGTCCTGCTCTGGGAGACGTCCACATTAACAGCTATCGTCTGCCCCCTGCTGTGCAGTCAGTCCTGTTACAATGGACCCTACCTCTGAGCTGTAGTGTCTGTGGTTCTGCATGTGCGCTTGACAAACCCAACCAGAGCCCGAGACCCAGCTGTGCCGTTCTGATCCCAGCTCAGGTCTTGTTTTTGGTCCAAGGGGTTCGAGCCTGGTGGATTCCGCGCTGCCTCTTTCATTTGGACGGCTTTTAGCGCAGTTTGAGCTTGTAGGCAGAGATCTCCATGGGATCCAGGCTGATGGTGGAGTCGTTGGCCAGAGGCGTTCCAGAGTGCATAAGAGTCAAAGACATGGGCTGGAGCAGCTGCAAGTCCAGGTTTTTGAACAGTCCCGATACATTCAGCTGCAGTAAGAGAAAAGCAGAAAGGCTACAGGCGTTACAAAGACATTCATAGGAGAATTTCCAACTTCTGCCGTGTCTGAAAATAGTTTTTGGAAGGTGTGCTGGTGTGTGTTTTTCTCTCTGACCTGTCCTTGGGTGGTGGTGCAGTTGAAACCAAGGTTCTGCACCTCCAGGCCACAGTCTAATCCCAGACGGTGAAGAATCAAGGCCGTGTATGGAGACGGAGAGTGGGGGTCCTGCTGTTTGCGCAAACACAAACCGCCACAGGAGACAGATCAGTCTCAAAGTCAAACAAGAGAATCATGTTGTATTCAGGTAGTGTTTCTTTCGCTTCACCTGGCTCTGGATGCTGCGCAAGTTCAGCAGGTGGAAGTCGCAGGGGAGAAGAGAATTGACCGGGGAAAAGGTTTGCAATGGGGGGATGCCACGCCTTTTTGGAAGAACAGGCAGAGCCAAAACCTCATGGTTCAAGATGGCATTGGTCATGTGACTGAGGATGGAGGGGAAGCTAGTTGTCCCGCTGTCTGTCATCTGAAGGAGGGGAAAAAAGATAAAGCCTTAACAGTATGTCACAGCCTCTGAAATCATTGTTTACGGCAGCAGATGAGGAATAAGCTCTAATTATTTTTGCAGTTATAGGAGCTACATTTCTGATTCTAATATGGACAGATACTGGGCTGATCCATTTCTGCTGGATTTGTTACAGTCACTGCCCTGTAATGTCACATTTTACATTAAAAGCAGCCAATTGGCTACAGAGTGAAAGGGGACAAGAAGGAAACTGTACAGGAACTGGAGCTACAGCACAGACTGTAACGTAGGATCCTAGAACAAATTACCTCTTGAACTTTGTCACTCAACATTTGTGAGAAGAAAGAACGAAAGAATGAGGAGAGTTTGACGAAAAAGCCATCATGCTGAAAGTAATGATGTGGAAACACAACAAAAGGGAAACACAATTAGAGAGAGGAGAAGATAACACAAAGACAGATGGTGAGGTAATGAGTGCTGGGAAAAAAAAAAAAAAAAGGGATCTGCAGACAGGTGTTAATGACCACTGAATGAAGGACAACATGCTCAGTGTCTTCAACCTTGCTGAGCTATTAGAGATTCCTTAAGTAACACGTCATCTGACGCCTTGAGCTGGAATTTCCGGACCACTCACACAGCTTCAATAGCCACGTTTGAGATTGTCTCACTGACCTTGTTGCCTGTGGACCTCCTTTCCAGCAGCAGTCGGAAGCGGTTGGCTGTCTTCTTGTTGTCCTTCAAGCCTTGGCCCAGTCCACGGTTGTCATCCTGCATCAGCCGCCGGTCCATAATCACTTCGAGTTGGCCTGAGGCAGGAGGAGAAAAATCAGTGATGGCAGATTTAATACAAAGACTGCGCATTGAACTTTCAGGCATCAGTCGATGAAGACAAACACTTTGAACCAGTCGTTTACAAATGCCATCATTATTCACCTAAGAATGGTAAAAGGAATAGCTCCGCACAAAAATGTCAGGATATGAACTCATGTATTAGAAGGTACAAAAAGATCAGACCTTTCATGTCATTTTTTCTTTGTAAACAAAGAAACAGAATGTAAGATAACGGTCATTTAAAAAGAAAAATGACACCAAATGAAATCAAATGCCGTGAGATACGCACCGCTCTCGAGGCTCGAGACACCCAGGGACTGAGCTGTGTGAAGCGTGAGGCGGTGATTGCTGTCCTGGATGTATGCCTGGCTGGGCATGGGATAGAAGTTAGCCTGCAGAGGAAGCTTCAGGTAGTGGCGACGAGGCTGCATCTGTAAGCGGCAACCACACAACATGTCTAAGAACACATCAACAAGACATAATAATTGAAATGATGGATGTCTAGAGGGAAAAGTTGCTCAGGTCCACCGATGAGGGGAGCAGACTGACCTGAAAACCATTCAGATCAGTGTAGAAGGCATCTCCACTCTGAATGTCAGTGATTAGCCGCAGCGCTAGCTCCTTGTTGGTCTGCTCTCTGATGTCCACCATGGTAGTGATGTCAATAGATAAACCATCCACCCCTGAAGACGAGGAGAAGCCAAGAATTTGAGTACATATATGTAAAAATTGATTCATATCCATAGAAACTGGCTCACTTCCCCAGAGCCCACATAAAAAAATAAAATAAAAATTGTAGAATCTATTGAATCCAACAGGAAAACAGCACCTTGTTGAACACTGAATTGTCATTTTGTTACAGATTTTGGTCCATGTTGTATTGTACCATCTGCTGCCTTGAACAAACAATAAATCCTTCAAAATCAAATTACACTTATTCTATTTTGCAGTTTAGTGTATTTATTACCTGGCACATTGTGGATGCGAACAGACTGCTGGAAATGCTGGTAGTGTGCCACCACTTCTGAAAAGAGAGGCCCCTCAACAACACGCACCACAGGTGGCTCTTTCTGATTGTATGGCTGGAAGCAGGAAGAAAGTGGCTTCATTAAATCAATAATAGCTAAAATGGGTGGAGACGGTAGAAATTGAAGTATAAGGATAAAATACAGAATGGAAACTATGCAGAGTGGAAGCTAAGCAGAGTGTTGTGTTGTCTTGAAATCATGAAAAGATGAAACAACACCCAGTTTTTCCCGCCTTTTCGCGCCCCGAGCTACCCAGCATGATAAAATGATACAGTGCACTAGTGGGAATCTATCAAAGCTGCCTCAGAAGCAAGTACACATCTGAGGTACACAACTAAGAGAATACCTTCGCCTTCCCGTCAGGCAGAAAAAGGTAAGCCCCACTTTTGTCCTTAGAGGGACGAGTGCCGTAAACCATGAACTGCATCTGAACCTTCACTTCCCGAGGATCATCCTTGCGCTTGATACTCTGAAAAGGCAGCCACAAAAAAGAAGAAAGCAATGGGGAAAAAATTAATTTAGAAACAAGATGAAAGAGTGGTTCTGTAGCAACAAGACATGCCATGTTCACTTTGATCAAACTGATTTCATTGGGAAATCAAGCTCATGCCCCCCTTCCCTCCCATCCCCACACAAGATCAAAGTTAAACCAGACAAGCAAATCCATAACTTCACTGTAGAGTCAGGAGAATTTAGGAGATAACACACAAACCTCCAAAAGACCAGTGGTTCCAGAGAAACTGAGTGTGAGAGACTGACTGCTGATGTAGAATGTCTGAGGGTCGGCTTGTTGAGAGCGCACAGGAAGCGGGTCCCCTGCTCGGGCAGAGGCACCCCGTCCAGGCAGCCTGAGCAGGGTGTCAGAACGGATCGTCATTGGCGAGTCAGGAGAATCATAAAGATGGAAAACGGCCAGACCCAACGGTGGCAGACGAGCCATGAATGTTGTCTGGACAGACAGTATGGAATAGGTGTAAAACAATTAAAACATTCAGATTTGCAATTATCCGAACAATTTCCAAAGCTCTGTCTTTACGGTGCTGGCGTCAGTTTTCTTGTTAATTGGAACGGTAAGTGTTGACCACGAGGCATTCATTAAAAGTTAAAAGCATTTAGCTACACTGAGCTGGAATATAAATGAGATGAGACTGTTTGTATTTCACAGTTTAAATTTGTTAATTTGAATTCCAGTGGCCATTAGAAGCGCACACAACACTTCAGAATTTTATTAAGGTTGAGAGCAGTTAGCTTGTGTAAATTTACTTTTAACAATTAGAGTGCTGCAACGGATACGCATGTTACATGAGAAAAATTGCTTTGGAATGTCTAATAAGAAAGTTTGAGTTTATAAAAAGGTGTTTGATAACAGTTAATATCCAGTCTCCACTGGGTCCATCAGTTGCATTTCTGAGTTGTCCATTCCATATCTGTCTGACCCAACAGATAATCAATAGAGCAGTCTGCATGGGCTGGATAATACTGTACTGTAAAGCAAAAATCTATTCCAAGACCATTTTTGTTATGACTTATACCCCGAACTAAAATATTTTTTGTCTGTCAAAATCTTCCATTTTAGAGCAGTAGAAAGTGTCAAGTGTAGTAAACAGTGATAAAAGACCACACAGTAAGCGCTGCCAGCATGCTGACTTTACTCAGCTGCTGCTCAAGGTCCCTGATGAACGCCTTTACTTACCTCAAATACCTCTGCGCTCATTTGACTTGGAGAGCTCCACTGAGCACTGAGCTGCACGGGGACAGTCTGTCCATCCTCAGTGAGCACCCGCACCCTGACTGTGTTGACCAACACAGTCACCGCACACAGCCGCTCCTGCTCAACCGGGTTGAACAGAATCACGTACCTGGGAGCAGGTAGAAAACACAAGCACTCAGAGGCAAAGAATGGTGGAGGAACCACTGAGGCGGAAGGAAAAAGAGATGAAACAGGAGGATAATAATACCTTGGTCCTGCTGGGTCCAGCTCGATTAAAGTGCGCTGGGGCAGAGAATCCTGAGTAGCCCGCCTGTCATCCTAGAGAATAAAACGCAGAACATTGAATATCTGCTCCAGCTTGCCTTTTTCATCTAGGTTTTATATAAAGTGTGAGAAGGTCTGTCCGTGTTCCCCCTTACCGTCTCCAGGAAAGGCTCAGTCTGGTAGAAGCGATAAAACTCTTTGTTCTTCATCACCAGGAAATGAGCAGCATTGATGATAACTCTCTTCAGGCCAATGAGGGAGCGCAGTAATCTAAGAGCGAGAAGAATCAATGGCTTACTGCAGCAGTCACATCAGGCTTGTTGTTTTACTTCTAAGTATCGAGCAGCTGAGTATTGAACTGCACATAAAAGGAATAAAAGAAGAGGGACAGTCGCAGTCGAGGTCTCATCATTTGATCCCAGATTCTCACCTGGTGCCATAGTCAATGACAACATTTTCCTTTGCAGTGCCAGTGATGGCATCGTGATGCTGAAAGAGGGCAACAGACCGCCTGGCGTCAACGAGGAGGGCATAATCTGAAACCGGGTAGCGTCCTTCCATGCCAGCATGTCGAGCATTGGAAACTGCCAGGCTGTAAAGAATCTCTGCTCCTCTAAAGGAAAAAGACAAATACCTTTCAGCCATTTCAGATATGGCATATGCAACGCCGCTTTTGCCATTCAAATATAGGCCGCTTTGTCATTTATTTTCCTCATGGCTTCATGCAGACAGAGAGAACATCTATAGAAAGGTCAGATCTGTCCACCACTTTGCAAAAGTAATTACAAAAATCCTCTGACAGGAGCTTTAAGGAATCTATAGACACTCATTTCCTATTATCTTGTGTGGGCGTAAAGGTGGTACCAGATGCCAGTCCTGTGGTTTTCGTTGGAGAGAGCTTTTTAAAAATGAAACCTCCAAGGCTGTGGACTAATGTGCCCACTGAAATTAGACATGTTACCTCAGCATTGGCTTTTAAAATCCTTTTACCTCGATTTTATGTGAATACACTGGTGGCTCTTTGGAAAGCACGTTAGAACACTTAAGAAAAGTGCTATACAGAGTATTCTCATTATTATCATTTAATTTGCAAAATGGATGTTGATGGTACTTTGTCTTGTAAAAATAAAGCCTTCGAAAGCCTCTTTTGGCAGGACTAGATTGTAAACAGCACAAATGTGGCTACAGTGGTGCCTGATGTTAATTATTAGTGGATGTCTATTAACACACAGAATATGGTAGGTATCAGTTATCAGCGTTGTGTAATTGAATCTGACCCACCTGAGATGCGACTCTAAAACACGATCAAGGCTTTTGTAAAACGGCCGAGAGGTGAAATATCCAGTCCAGTAGTGGTCTTCACGGTCTGCATAGGCAAAGAAATCTCCACTGAGCACTGGGTAGTCCGCAGGTCTGGAACCCGGGGCCACGTCGTGTGCTTTATAAACTGCATTGAAGTAGTCTGTGAGAGTCCCAAACTGAGCCTGCAGAAAGAGCCAGAGAGAGATGACACATTGCTGAAAAAAAAGAGCTTACCCAAACACAGCTGAGCAGAGAGAAACAAAAGCCTTTCATTAGTATTATTCAAGTGTGTTTCATCTGACAAGGCTTCTCATGAGTAACAGTGAGTCGTGTCAGATTCTTTGTTCTGTCAGCAAGTTAAAATGCCGCTACGTGATTCATTATCACAAGAAAGGTGGCATACTGAGATACTTGGTACACTACATGCTGAGATGCATAAACCCAATGACAGAGATCAAATATATACATATATACTGTATTTGGCAACACTATTTTTGACAATTTACAGCATATGTGTTTACCTGTACATGCAATTCTGGGTGAGAGTTCATGTAATCAAAGAGTTTCTGGTAGTTGATGTACTGCTGATCCCATTCCAGGGCTTTATCATAGCGGAAGTCATCCCCCAAAGGGACAAGAAGCACTTTACTGCGGTACAATTTGGACTTTTTACGGTACTGATCTAACAGTAGATGTGCCCTGTATGAGAAAGGGGGACAAAAGGGAAAAAAAGACAAAAAATAAATGTTTCTTGGCATGCAAACTGCCCTGCTTTACATACAGCAGCTTTCTAGGAAAGCGCTGTGACCTTGGAAAGAGGTGGATCAAATTAGCCCTGGGGACATTTTCCATTAGCGAGTAAAATATGTCCTCTGTAAAGTTCTTTAGATGCCCTAAAAGCTAGTTAATGTGACTGTGAGTCTCTTTGAACTCTGTGTCCATTTCCCTTTATACATCTGCCCGCTCTGGCAGTTAACATTGGCACAGCGTCAAGTTTAGTTTATTTGTAAAGGAGAGGGAGAAGATAAAAGGTTATAAATGTCTGCTCTGCATTTGTTTTCAAGAATACTTAAAACATAAGATGCTCAACATGGACATCATCTGTGAAAATCATGTAATAAAATGTGTGACAAATGACTAATGGTGGATTTTAAGGCCACTGTCTTAATGAAAAATATTCCTGATCAATTAAATTGTTGTTGTATACATATATTATGTGAAACTGTTTATGGTGGAATAAGTAAACCTCAGTGCTCTCTGGGGGACAATGTACAGTATGTAACAGAGATACTGTTCAAAAATATACTCAATGATGTTTTGTAATTCTCAGCCTCACCTTTTTACTTCTCTATTTCACTGCTCTCCATTAAAAAAAATAGCCACAAACCTACCAAAACCTCACAATCCTTACCTTTCTGCTACATTGGCCTCTACCACAGTTTTCGGAGGCACTTTCCATGGGCAGTTTATCCGACCACCTGGTAAGCGCTTGAAATCGAACTGGCAGCAAATCTTTGGGTCAGGTCCACAGGTGTGAGGCACGTCATAGCTGTAGAAGGGCATCATGTGGCAAAATATGTCCGTGCTTGCCCCAGTGTCTGTCACAGCAGTAAAATGAAAAAAAAAAACAAAAAAAAAACACAACTGCTTTAGAGACATCTGACATTAGTACACCACTTCCACATTTTTGACTCATTAACAGGACTCTCCCATCTGTTATGCAGCATAGGTGCAGCGCCCAAGCCATTTTTGGCACCACCTAAGTCAGATTAATAAACATGAAGAGACTGAAAACTGACCAGATGACCTTTCCCGCATCTGAAGGTTCCAGATAGGCTGTGGTGAAAACACTCACTGGGAGCAAGTTGCTAAAGAACATTTCAGAATGTGGCAATGAGGAGAAGGACTAAACCTCCAACTCTCCACTTTTGTTTTTGAGTCACTGCCACCCAGTAGTTAGAGCTCTGTGCAAGTAGAGCTGAGGAGAAACTATATATATTTTGTTGAAATGCACAAACCTTGGGATTACGCTTAGATAAAGGGAGGAACATATATCTTTGAGACAAATAACTCTCAAACAGTGCAGTGAAAATCCCAAGTACAGTTGTGCCCAATAGTTTATATGCCCTGACAGAATTTTTGAAATACCAACCATTTTTCAGAAAACACAACTGATCATGCAAAAACATTTCCTTCTTCCAGGGTTAGTGGTGCTACACCTATGCAACAAAAACAGCCCACTTATAATGCCAAATAGTGTCTAGACTAGCCTCACAACATCTGGAAAAGAATAGCAATGTAGTAATGGCTTTTTTCTGACAACTCGACCACGTGACCTAATTTTTCTTCAAATGCCTCGCTATTGTGCATCTTGAAACAGCCACATCCCTTTTTTGTAGAGAAGCGTGTATGTCAGCTGGAGTTCTCTGTGGATTCTTCTTTGCATCCCGAACAAATTCCCTGGTACTTGTAGCTGAAATTATTAACAGAACCTCTTATTTTCCACTTCCATCAGAGTTTGCACACTACTAACACTCCTAAACCTTTGGGTGTCTTTAGATTTTTCTATTTTATAAAGTTCAACCACCTTCTCTAAAAAGTCTTGTGACAGATCTCTTGCTTTCCCTATGACTCAAATTCAGTGCAGCACTGGATGCAATGTGCAGAGGTCTGTCAAGAGCCATGACATCCACTGGCTTTTTATACACAGACACTAATTGCAAGCAAACAGGTCACAAGTGTAAGTCTAGATAGTCATTTAAACCCACCTGTGTTGACCTGTATGTAATTCATCAGGCCAAAACTTCAAGGGTGTGTAAACTTTTGATCAGGACCATTTGTATGACTCCACTTGCCATGATTCAAAAAGAGCAAACAAAAGTGATAATAATCTCTTCACTCAATCACTAACCCAGAAAGAATGAAAAGTTTCTCACGTGATCAATCATATTTTCTGAGAAATGGACAATATTTTGAAAATTCTGAACAGGGTATGTAAACTTACAAACATAACTGTATGTTCACAAGAGATGAGGAGAAGCCATCATTGATGTATATAACATAACTCATTTCCACATTAGGAAGACTGGTATTACTTTTACAAATTTTACCATGATGAAGAAATTATACACAAAACCAATCTTCATCATTTGAACATTTTGCATTGTGTGAAAACATCTCAAATTCTACCAATGTGTGCAACTTCTGCAAAAATGCTGTTACCCATGACAAATAGCACTTCTAAAACCCCAGGGAAACCCTGATTAAGTGTGTGATTGTTGGCATCAGACTGTTTTAGCTCACCCAGTCCATTTGAACTAACTGTAAGTCAAGGTCGTTCTGCATAAACCAGTTAATCATTCACTAAAGTAGAAAGCAACAAAAAACGCATTGAAATATTTCATTACAAAATGAGCCATGTAAGAGCTCATGATCACAATATACATTACATAAGCATTATATGTGTTCCATTAAGACCAAATGAACAGTAAATCTTCAGTAGATGTATAATTCATTACGAAGTTATAATGAAGATGGCTTTTCTGAGGCCATTATGTACTGACTGGCCTTCCAAAATGTAATTCTCTTTCACAGGCCATGACAAGTGACATGACTCATTCTTAAATGAGCTTAACAAAGATGAGCATGTGAAGTAGAGGACACTACTGACACTGGTGCACTCACCCCATGCCTGCCTCCACATGAACTCCAAACTGCGAGTGGAGGCAAAGTGTTTTTTGATGGAGTAGTGGACCCTCTGGATCAGCATGCTAGTCAGGTTGGCCCTCTTCAGCAGGTAGGGCATTGTGGCACTGTGACCAAAAGGGTCTACTGCCCACCCGCTACGAGGGGTAATACCTGCAATAGCAAGCAGGGTGTCAGTGTTTACAGGCTTATGCTCAGACAAAGAGAGAAATGCATATTTGAGAAAAATCATCCCCTTCAGCTGGATGCAATGGAAATAGCACAAAGTATTTCAATGCCTGCTGGGAGAGAGGCTATGCCTGATGCATGCAGGATAACTGATTTTCACATTTAGAGACCTACTTTTACAATTTATTCTAATGTATAACCAGCCTTCATCATTTACAGTTAGAACTGGGAGAAATAGCCAAAAATGTGCAAGATAAAAAAAAAAAAAAAAGTTATATACATTAGTATGTTCACATATAATAATTGTCAGAATAAATGTCAAATTACTATTATTTTATTCAGACTGATTTTTAGACCTGAGTGAAAGTTCCACACCAATAAGATGAGGTCAGTGCCATGAGGCAAACTTCCTATTCCCAGCACGTAGTGCTGTGACTTATATTAACTGTTGTTGTACACGAGTGTTCAGACATGGGCCATTATCATACATGTGAAATTTGAAACAGATCTGATCATCTGGAGCCGAGATACAGCATTTTACTTAATTATAAATGTGACTGAGATACAAGATTGTCATATGGTTGTGTTCAAGACAGGACCTTTATCCTACATGTAAAGTGTGGTGCAGATTGAATGAAGAGCAGATGAGTTACAACAAGTTATTCATGATGAGGCCCCAAAATCATTTTTCTAATGCCGGCCGCACAGAGAAACGCGACTCATCTCAACTGGAAATCGGCTTGATGTGCGGTGGTTTCCGACCCAGATTTTTCAGTCTTGAAGACCTCCCGACAGAAATCGTGCCGATTCAGCGTGTAGAATCACCAGGACTCCGTCTCAGCAATGTGCAGCAGTCACGACTGACTTCGCGACTTTTATCATTGGTTTATGTGTGTGTCACAACCAGTGACAATGCAATCAATGTTTACTGTTAATAGATGGTGCCAGTTCCCAGGCGCGAGTCATGGTGTCAGTCTGCAGTTGTGTGCGAGGTTCCTTCAATCATGACTGATCCCAATTCAACTTGATGAGTTGAGCTGAGCTGATCCCAACTCAACTCAACTCAACAGGGATCAGTCACGTTTCTCTATGTGCAGCCGGCTCAAGTTTGCCAAATTATTGCAAAAATGAAAGAAGGCACCCTGAGAGAATACTGTTGTGGACCATCTCTACAGATGAGTAAAAAAAAAGATGTACATAACGTGTACACACCCTTGTTAAAATATCAGGTTTGTGTGAGGTCAAGTTATGGTGGTCTCATTTAAAAAAAAAAAAAAAAACAATAAATCCTTTCAAAACTTTTCCCACTTTCAATGTGACGTATAACCTGTGCAATTTAATTGACAAATACATCTATTAATCAAAAAATATATTAAATAAAACATACAATAAGCTGGTTGCACAAGTGTGCACACCTTTAAATGAATACTTGGTTGAGGCAACCTTTGATTTAATCACAGCATTCAGTCTGCTTGGGTAGAAAAAAAAACATTCAAGTTTGGCTACAATTTTAAAATAAATACATCAGGCTTTCTGTTAGGAGTTATTCCCTGTGCTTTTCTCTATATTTTAATGTTTTAGGTCAAAGTGCATTTTCATGTCATCCCATTGTCTTGCTTAAATTGTTGCCACACTATCTGTATTTTTTAATTGCTGTCTGACATTGAACAGAAGGATTGAATGAAGGATGGCACTGTGATGTCTGAGATAAGACATTTCATGTGTATCCGTGTGATGAGTGTAAAGGTTGAATGTGACGTAGGCTTGTGGGCAGTTTATTCAACCAACTCTTACCCACTGTGATCCAATCAGAATGTTACAACTAAAGGTTTCCCTCTCTGACGGTGTATGATGTGTATAAAAAAATGCCACCCCTAGATGATTTCATGGAAGCAGGAAGCTCTTTTTCTAATAAAATGGAGACAGAGGAAGACACACATCAGAGGGTGTGAAGGCAACTGATGTGTGTGTCCAACGTTCTCCACATGTGAAATAATTAAGACTTCTGATTTATTTCTGTGTATGTTCTATTCTTCTAATAGGGTGTTGAGATAACTGACATTTTCCAAAAGCATGTCTGAAAATGCGTTATAGTCTGATGAGGCCAGGGTTAAACTTTTTGGCCACAATTCCAAAAAGGTATATTTGGTGCAAAAACAACACTTGGCGTTACCAAAAGAACACCATACCCACAGTGAAGCATGGTGGTGGCAGTGGCATGCTTTGGAGTTGATTTTCTTCAGCTGAACTGGTACTTTGGTCAAGGTGGAGGGAATTAAAACAATTCCAAATACCAGTCACTTTTGGTCCAAAACCTTCAGGTATCTGCCAGAATGGTTAAGATGAAGAGGAATTTCACTTTTCAACACAACAATGATCACAAGCATACATCCAAATCAAAAAAAAGAATGGCTTCATCAGAAGAAAGTTAAAGTTTTGGAATGACCCAGCCAGAGCCCAGACCTAAATCCAATTTTTAAAAAATGTGGTGTGTGGTGATCTGAGGAGGGCTGTGCACAAGAGATGCCCTTGAAATCTAACATGTGGAGCACTTTTACAAGGTAGAGGGGGCAAATATTGCCAAGTCAAGATGTGCCAAGCTGATAGACTCCACAGAACTGAATGCTCTGATTAAATCAAAAGGTTCTTCACCACAGTAACTATTTTTGCACTTAGTGGTGTGAAAAAATGTTTGCCCCCTTTCTGATTCCTTTACAGGTTTTTACCTGTTTGTCACATTTAAATGTGTTAGATCAAACAAATTTAAGTATTAGACAAAGATAACAAGTAAACACAAAATGCAATTTTTAAATGAAGGTTTTTATTTTTAAAGGGGAAAAAAAAATCCAAACCAACATGGCCCTGTGTGAAAATGTGATAGCATGACCTTAAAATAGCAGTTCATGCTGGAAAACCCTCCAATGTGTCTGAATTACAACAATTCTGCAAAGATGAGTGGGCCAAAATTCCTCCACAGTGCTGTAAAAGACTCAATGCCAGTTATCACAAACACTTGATTGCAGTTGTTGCTGCTAAAAGGTGGCCCAACCACTTATTAGGCTTAGGGGGCAAGCGCGTTTTCACACAGGGCCATGTAGGTTTGGATTTTTCTCCCCTTAAGAATAAAAACCTTTATTTAAAAAGTGCATTTTGTGTTTACATGTGTTTTCTTTGTCTAATATCTAAATTTGTTTGATAATATGAAACATTTAAGTGTGACAAACATGCAAAAAAATAAGAAATTAGGAAGGGGGAAAAACATTTTTTACAACACTCTATATAGCACCTTTCTACCCTACAGCACTCAAGTGCTTTACAATGCTTTCCATTCACCCAGACACATTCACACAAGTCACACTTACTGGGAGCAACTTAGCAACTGGCTCCAGTACCTTGCTCAAGGACACTTTTGCCCACATGAGGACCCAGGGATCAAAACCACCATCCTTCCAAGTCATGAATGCCCTGCTATTACTTAAAGAGTGTGCACACTTGTGCAAACAGATTATCGTGCATTTTTTTATTTTTTACTGCAAACAAATTTGTTTGTTTTTCAACTGAATTGTCCAGGTTATAGGTCACATTAAAAGGTGGGAAATATTTTGAAATGATGTACAGTACTGTGCTCTCACATTTTACCATCAGAAAAAATTGGCATTTATTCTGTACACTTTTTATATCCAGTGTATTTCTGGTACAAACACAGATGAGTCATTATTTGACTGCGTACCTAGATTTCTCTCGAGCCACTGATGTCCTTCAATAAGCTGGTCGATCATGGCAAAGTAGTGAACGTTGGCTTCATCCGTCATCACCCACCCTCCTGTCACAATCTCTAGCTGCCCACCAAGGATCAGCCTGTCGCACAGAGAGGATTAAGAAACCAAGGTGAGGATAATCCAGACTTAAAGAGGGACAGACATTAACCAGATAACAAGCTATATTTAGTCAACCCACAATCTGGCAGCTGATTCTATCTATTCTGCAAAAACTGTAATGGAGCCACGAAAGCAATACGCACTAATTCTCAGATTTAGGTGAAAAATTAAAAGCTGACTCACTTGCGCACAGCCTCCTGTTTGTGTATGTCTGCTGTCTCCCACCACTTGGAAAAGAATGAAATCTCAGACCAGATGAACTTCCTACGTGGATCCTCAGCCAACTTCACCACCATGTTGTTTAAAATGTGTTGCGTCTGGTCTGTGAAGTACTTGTCAAAGGTTTTGATCCAACCTTAAAAAAAAGACAAGAAGAAAACTCTAAGTGAAAGTGCAAAACAGTTGGCAGCCTCACTGTCCAGTAATTGGCCTAGTTCTGAAAACAATATGTCACTACATTCATCATCCAGTTGGCTGAGACCATAACAAGAAACCCATGCAGGTAAGAGGCTACACGGTGAGGCAAAGAGCTGCAACAGATCAAAGAGCTGCAACAGATCAAAAATAAAACTTATATTTTAATGCAAAGCTGTTCCCTACAGAAGGCTTTTTTAGCAGAGTGGTTTAAAGGAAGGTGACTAAACCACACTTTGTGAACTTTCACCACCAAAGCCTGTAAATATCCTGTCAAATATTTATTATGCATGTTCAAAGCCAACATATTTTACACAAGTGAAAATTCCATATAAGTCTGCAGCAATGCAGACTGTCAAGCAGTCTTTTTTTAATAGGTCTCTGAGACAACATAATCAAGATGACTTCAACTCAACCATATAAGTTAAATGAGTTTAGCACAGCTAAATCTGTCTTACTTCCAGTCTCCAGTGGCAACAACTTAATACTGAAAGCTGCATAAAATAAAGTAACTTTGCCCAAGAATTTAATCAAAATTCAGATCCAAATAAAATCTATTCTTATTGTTGAGTTTGCATGTCTCTGCAGCTTGTCAACATATCAACAACTGTCAAGTAACTCACCATGAAGTAGGCTAGTAAACTTGTTTAATGGCATCTTTGTCTAAAATAAAACTCCTGCCAGTCAAACTAAAAATAGAAATTTTCTCCAATGCCGACAGCTTTCTAATTCCATTGTTTCCAACCAAGCTGTCAGTCATGCATGCATTAATGGGCATGAATAAATCCAAATCTGAATGATTTCTGCATCTACAGAATCACTAGGTTATAACTCGGATAAAGCCTCACTGTTGTTATTCTGGAGAAACAAAAACACTATTATGAACTGTGTAGAAAAACAGAGATCAGTTCTTAAAATCAATAAAAAGGAGGCTCTTAAATGACAAAAACTGATGAAAATACAATGTTTTACAAGCTGCTCTGGTTTTGAAACATCTTCTCAACTCACCAGGATCATTGTGGGAATGAGGCACCACAAACACTTGCAATGGTTGATTATCCCACTCATCAGGCTCATAAGTAATGTCAAAGCCCTGTTTCCATACACCACCATCAGGGTTGTCAAACTTCAGGAGAGAGTAAACATCCAGCATCTAAAATAAGAACAAAACTCATTTACTCACAGGACCAAACCCATTCTGCCCACAGTAAATGATGTTGTAACATTAATATTCAGTAAGGTTTTGGCCTCTGAGCATTTCTATTAGAAGGAAACTAATGTGTATTGTGGCAATCACACCTCAACGTCTGCTTGGCCACGGTTGCCTACAGCAAACTGGCAATCCTGGGGCTTGACAGCGAGGAAAGTGGGGCGACCATCAAAGGGTAGAACCCAGGAACCATTGGCACTCCTGAAAGGCAGGTGGCCACTGGGAGACACAGCTCCTGTGTCTGTGAGCTCCATCACAGAGTCCTTTATGTGACTTATGATTAGGTGATTTTCCTCCAGGAGCTGCTCCAACTGCTCTATCCGGTTCTGTAGGACTGAGATCTGGCTCTAAAAGCAAAAAAAAAAATTGAAAACAAGAATTCTTACAGATATCAGTATTTTAAAAAAATCTGTTGATTATTTTAATGCGAGGATTTAGACTGTCACTACAAATTACGGTCCAATAAAAACATCATCAACACAATTACAAAAACAGTGCCCTAAAATGACACAATCATGCGTCTATAATAAATTAATTTATGTAGGTTTACATATTAAGAATACAAATGATAATTCTTTTAACACAGGAGGCAAAGAATTATGAATATAACTATACATATTGTATTCAAGTACAGATGTTATTTAAATTTGCCAAGAAATCAACACTCTTTGTGCTCCAATATAACTCCTTCTTGGATCAAAACAAAGTAAAGAAAGGAACAACAATGAAAAATTACACAGGGATTTTTCAAGATATGCACTACCACTAAAGCAATTACTCTTACCCGTGGAAAGTTTCCACCACTCTGTCTCCTTGCAGGGTCATGTTGGACTCGATCCAACATCAGATACAGTGAGAATACAGCCACACAGAATATGGCCCCTCCACACACTGTTACCTGTTTCCTCAACTTCATCCTTCTCTGGGCTTCTTTCCGGAGTTTAAATGTTTAAATTGACATTGACTGTCCCTTTTACGACATGGAAAGAAAGGTCCTTTAAAAATCTGAGGCAATCCTTCACAGAGCAAAATGAGATTGAAAGTAATCAGCTACATGGGTAGTAATGGTTCAGTTCTACAACGGCAATGCCTCCAGCTTCCACTCACCATACTGGAGACCACAGTGAACGTGGCTACAGAAGAGATAGCAGTGGTCAGGGGTACTAAATCAGCAATAGCTGGCAAGCACCGTCTCCTTTGGCCAAACCACAGCCACCGGTGGGCTTCTTCAAAGTCGCCCTTGTGCTCAACCATCCACACTGAGGAGATTGCAGGAAAAGAAAAAAAACACAAGCCCCACACATAAGGGACTCAGACAGGGAGCCTAGTGTCCTGCAGCATGATGGGTGATGCTGTGGGCTGTTTCTCCTTGTCCAGTCCCCACTCCCACAGCAGGGGCTTATTCTCCAGTACTGCCAAATTACAATTCAGCTCATTTGGCCTGTGGTGCTGTAACAGTTTGCACACTCATCTGCAGCAACCTAAAGATGTGGGCTGAGAAACAGACCAACTTGGCTCAGAGCAGCAGCTTTTTAATCAAGCATCACCACTGCCCTAAGCAGCTCCAGGAATTAAGATGAGACAAATGTCATTCTTCTCTCAGTAGCAGTGACAGCGCAGCCAGAACGACTGTTCTTGGTCACAATCGCCAAGCTGAAATAACATCAGAGGGTTTGGTGCATCTGTGAAGACAGTTTAAGGTTAATGGAGGAGGAAGACATATTCTACTATATATCATTAAGAGATTAAAAGTTAAGTGAGTATATAAAGGTTTTTGACAAATAAAGTCAACAGGGAAAAGATCAAGCAGAGGACAGTGATCCATTCCCTCACAGTGCTGATAGGTGTTCCTGTTTGTCTGTGTACAAATCCAACACTATAATCCGCTCATTTCTCAGGCTGAGAGTATTTTCGCCTTACCACCGGGAGCTCCAGAACAACTTGGCACGCAGGTTTGGTTGGACTGACTAGAAAAACAGGACCTATATGTCAGCAGAAACGCAGCCCAGGGGAAGAATACTCGTCTACACAGGTATACCAGAAAAACACCAAACTACAGTACTATTACTGTAACACGGACCTTATTGTCCAGAGATTAATCCACGTACTGTATCTAAAGCTGCTCACCTGACATGATTAGCTTCAAAGGAAAATGTATACAAATAAGCAGTCTTCAATTTAACCAATCAAATTTCTCGAGCGATCACTTAGCGACGTTAACTCAGTAGGTAGAATTTAACCAGGATTATACAGAGTCATCTGAGCAGCTACTGTAACTAAGTATCACTGCGTTGCTTCAAACTTAAGAGCACAAAATACCCGACCGGCAAGTGTACATCACACTTTATATAATTAAATACGCCCCAGCTGGATGTTCAAGTGTCACCATTAATTTTACTCTATCAAACTTTAATCACCTCTATTACTTGGACATGAACTACCTTTAGATAATACTAATATGTACCTGAGTAAGCTAGCGCTAGCTACAAGATGCCACATTCCCACATCAACTGGTTACCGATAGATCTTTAAGAGTCAGCAAAGCGTAGCTTAAGAATAAAAAAAAATGCAGATAAACCTAGGAAAACAGCAGTTACCACTCTTTCTGTAGTATTCCCCGTGAAAAGCTTCCGCCGTACGGCTTATTTCCGCTACATGTAACGTTAGGCAGGATAGCAAGTAATGGCTTGATAACATTAAGACAATACGTGGCTGATATATCCTGGCTAACCCTTCACTTTTCATCTCAACCTCAGTTAATATGCATGTGCGACCCTGGGATCCCTTCTGTCCGCGAACAAATAACAAAAAATTATGTTACTCACCAGACAGCACTGATCCGGAAGAGTGAACAACCCAGCGCTGTGTGAGGATTCCGCTCCGGGCTGACCGATTGGAACTATAGCAGCAGCTAGCCCAGCTAGCACCCACAGCTACTGCAAAGACTTATGGGAAGAGAGGAGCTGCGCATCAGCTGATGATTGGCCAAAGTCCTGAGCAGGCTTTAAAATAAACATAACCAAACTACATATTCAAGCTGCTAATGGGAGTAAGTATGAGAGTCTGCAGCGGAACAGTGAATGAAACACAGTGTGAGTGATCAGCAGTGTCTGCATGAAGACTAAAAGAGCATCACAACAAAGAAATAGTCTATAAAAATTCAAATTTTTTTAACACAGGTTAATATCAGACCCAAGTATTTGTAGCCACGCCTTCAAGATCAGAACCAGGAATGATATAAATTTTAATTTAATTTAAAAACACACTTTTAACTCATTTGTGACCACAAGGCAAACACAACCCATTTATCTGTGATGGGTGTAGCTGAGAGACCCCATGTGCTTGATAATAATAATAATAATAATAATAATAATAATAATAATAATAATAATAATTGCTGAATGCCTCAGAAACCCCACTAATGATAATAATAAAGTCTCCTAGGGATCAGTACAAAAGAAACAGACTATGAATTGACCTGTCTTTTCTGTCATCATAATAATGTTGTATTAATGCACTTCACTGGAATGTTCATATCGAAAGATAATGTCAGTATTCACCTCTAACTTACTGCCGGAAGTTATGTTACCTACGTATGCACATTCATATTGATCAAGCAATTCAAATACACACAAGCACAACTGGTGTTTCTTCTGTCAATAAACTGTGTTGAAAATAATTTGTTTTTTTCTATCTTGTTGTTTTTACCCTGTTATTCCCTTCCAGAGATCACTCTTCTTCAATGTAATCAGAAAAACTAGTCATATCATTGTCATGTACTTCACCCAAGAAATCAGCTCTGTGACCCATTTTTGGTCCCAAGGAATATTGTGGTCAGGTAGTATGAGGAGAATTTTATTATCCTTATGGCCATTCTGCTATTTTTAATTTTGTCCCTGCCTTGTTTTTACAAAAAAAGATGGGACATCTTGGTAGTTTGGTGGTGGTGGTGGTCTCATTAAAGATACTCTGCATGTGCTCCATGTGGGTGGCTTCAGGTCACATCCATTAATACTGAACAAGGTCAAACATGCATCTGCTCTGATCATCTGCTTCCAAAATCCAATAAAGTAGAGAATATGGAACCTGACCAAAAATATGTTCCAGTCTGGCCTGGGTACTCTCATTTAGCATATTATTAAAGCTGCGAAGAATGGCTAAAATAGTAAAAAATAGAATAGTAAATAGAAGACTAGTAAAAATAAAACTGCAAGTATTTCACTGATGATGTTGTATGCCAGGGCAAAGTTTGTGTATGACTAGTCCATTGTCTGTGTTCTGGAGAATTTTTAATAATCAATTTGAACTTTTTCTGCATCATTTTTGAAGGGAACACAAAAATCTAAACAAATCAAGAATAATAATAGTAATAATAATAATTAATGAAATAATCAAGAACATGAAAAAAAATTATCTAAATAATCAAGAAAATTAAGAAAAATGAACCATGTAGCTAAGAATTTGAACACCTATCAAGGTAATGAACAAACTAGTCAGGCAAATAAACATAATAAGCAACAATATGAACAAGAATAAGCAAGAAATCACCCCCAAAAAATCAAATAAATGGCCAATAATAAACAAAATAGTCAAGAATATAAACCAAAAGAAGCAAAATACTCAAACAATGAACAAACACATATAATAGCAATTAATTAGTTGCTTATTATTAGTATGTGTATTTGTAGTATGTTGATCCTTTATTATGTTTATGGCAGGGGTCTGGAACCTTTGGCTGCAGGGCCACAATCAGCCCCTCCTCAGTGGCTCCTGCAGCTTTGTCCAGTGATGGAAGTAACACATTATAAAAAATCAAAAGGAGCAAAACAAGCACTAGAGCAACAAAAAGAAGAAAAACCGAACTACATAATGACAAAAATTAAGGAAAAATGATCTAAATAATCCACAAAATAGAGAAAATATTCAAGAAAATGAGCAAGATTAAACAACATAATACCTATAATGACTGAAAATTAACAAAAAAAAAAGCAAAATGATGCAAGATATAGACAAACCTGAGTTAAGTAGTCAGGAAAATGAAAAAATAAAAATCACAAAAATGACTGTAGGATATCAGTTGAATGAAATTAATTTTTAAAAAATAACAAAACATTCAAGAAAATGAACAAACTAGTCAAATGCAGTCTTTTTCAGTTGTTAAAATGCATTGGTCAATATTCAAGTTCTTTCAAAAAGAAGTCCATGTGAACTAAACTCTGAATTATTTCTCATTGCTTTCACACAAAATGCAGCAACTACATTTTTCACAATTCACAAGCTCTTTTCTCACTCACAAACCGCCAACAGCAAAACATTTTGCATTTTCAGCACATTTTTCTAAATGCTAACACACTGTTTCCAACACTTTGGAGAAAACATTCAGCTCTGAAAGGATGACAACTTTCCCTCATTTTATTTTTGTAAAATATATAGAAAATCTCTGCAAAAAATGTAAAAGATAATAATTTTGGACTGTCAGGATTGTTTTGTTTTCAAGTTTTTATTTGTAAGACATTATCGTATGTATAATTCTATAAAGGATATTGAAGAAGCTGCATTTCTACTTCATTCTTCTCACTTTTTGTACAGTCAATGAAGCGAAGAAGTTGCTCTATGATAAAATGCTGATTTATGTGATAAATCAAACTTCAAAGAGAGCAGTTGATTATTTCTTTACAGTGATGCTCCCTGTTGTTAGTGTTTTTTAAGTCAGTATGTTATGAGTGACAGTGTTTGCCTTCAAGTGAGAATTGTTGCCAGTGTTTGGATGAATGATTCTGAGACATGTACGTAGAGTGTTGGTGGTTTGAGTGGGTTTTGCAGGTGAGTTTAACTGTTTAGCCAAGATGCATGTTGACAATGTGGACTGTGTGATAAGCTTGGAAAAGTAGCTTAAGTATTGACCGATGTGTATAAGCAAATCATAAATAATA
The DNA here is from genome assembly GCA_029823295.1 of Pseudamia nigra. Taxonomy (NCBI): domain Eukaryota; kingdom Metazoa; phylum Chordata; class Actinopteri; order Kurtiformes; family Apogonidae; genus Pseudamia; species Pseudamia nigra. The sequence goes on from JAQQAE010000305.1 coordinate 30,015, forward strand.
AAACAATGAAATCTTTTTTTTTTAAATCACAATAATAATCAAGGAATTGAACCAAGATCCACAAAAATAAATCAAATAATCTGCAAAATGAGGGGAATGAACAAAATAATCAACAAGCTGTACAAAAAGTGAGCAAATAATCAAGGAAATGAAGAAAACAACAAAAAAATAATAATAAGCTGCTGTTGCCAGCTAAAACTTCGAGTCATGTTCCATGCGGTTCATAAAAGCTTTCTATTAAAAAATAGCTCTATGTATTGTAAAGGTTGCTGACCCCTGGCTGAGAGTTATTGCGGTATGTAACATGATTGGTAATAATAAGTGTCAAATTATGAACAGGGATGTGAAAGAGTTCTCTTTAGAATAGAGAGCACATCCTGGGGTACAGAGACTGAAATTGGAGTTATTGGGACACTGCTAATGCTTGTAGTAAATGAAAATAAATGCATAACGGTTATTATGTGTCTAAAGTGCTATTCATTATTCATGTAATGTGTTTAGCTATGTCATCTAAATTTATATTGCTTTGTGAGACAAATGTACATTTTACTTCTAAGGAGCAGGATAAATCCCTACATCCCCTGAAATCTACACCTATGGGTTATCTGTCTTGGAGCATATTAAAACTGGAGTATGCCAAAGAAAAGCAGCATAAAAGCCTGCTTGCAGTATGATAGGTAAGTTTTTATTACGTCTGTTTAATGCTCCATTTACTCAAGGTTACCCCTCCATCCTAAGGCCATGGTTTCATAAATTTAATATTACATGGTAAGTTATGTCATCACATAATACTGCTGTCTACAGTTTTGGCACCGCGACCCCTAGGGTAGTTTCTCGTATGATCTAGGTTTCTAAATATGACCTAAGTGATACCAGCTTGCCTTCCTGCTGCAAATAAATTAACCCCATTGTCCAGGTAAATGACACCTGTGAAAGCCAACATAATCCCTTGTTCTTTTGTTAGGTCTTTCACTAACTCTACGTTTTTATGGAAACTGAAGCTGAGCTGATACATGAATAATTAATTTTCACAGTGTGGGGTATAACAAGATGGGAAGGCTTTGTTTTTGTTTTGCTTTTAAAGTCATTAGTGATTAATAACTTTGTGTTTAATATACACAAGAAACTGAATGTATACAGTAGTATTCAGAATTCCAATCAGTGGCATGTGTAAGGCGACAAGTTTAAAAATAGGTTTTGCTCAAGGGCGTTGGTTTTGCGAGGGCCACCTCTGGATCCTTGTCATATGTGTTATGTGTTCTGTTAATGCATGAATTTGTGCCTTTTCTGCACACGTTTTTCAAAGGGACAACAAATAAGTGAAATAATAATGAAAAAAATGAGCAAGGGATGTAACAAAAATGAACAACCAAAATGAGGAAAAATAAGCAACCAAATGAACAATAAAGGAACTAAAAATTCATCATTAACTGATGTAGTGTATATACTATCTTATGTTTTAGAATAAATGAATATTTTACTAATTTATTTAAATGTAAAAGTGTGAGATGCATACAAATAAAGACTGGCCTTGTTTTGTTTTGTTCATATTCACTTAATGTTGCCACTCTCAACATTAAATCAAAATTATTTTATGCACTAAACCTACAACACATACAAATAAAGAGCAAAAATGAGTTACAAATTATCAATAATTATCCAAAAATGCTTCAAAATATTCAAGAAAACAACTTCAGTTGAACAGTAAAAGAACAGAAATACGCCCAAAATTAACATAATAATCATGAAAGTGGAAAAATGAACAGACGAATCAAGAAAATGATCAACAAAATGATCAAAAGTTAACGATCAACAAAATAACCAAAATTATCAAGAAATATTCATTTAAAAGATCTCAAAAATGAAACAACATTAACAAAACACTGGTAAAAAAATAAAAATAAAAAATAGATGGGGCACAGATGCACATACCATATTGATAAGATGAATATGCACCTGCACTGCCTTTTTGTGATCACATAATCTCTCATGGAACAAATTCCCGTTGAGGACCAAATATTTACCCAGCTGCTTTTGACTCGTCTGTGGGTCATGTTGTCTCCGAGCCTGGTGAATCTCCTGTGGATTATTTTGAATTAGGTTTAATAGCAAACTCAGCTGGTTAGTTCCCTTTGTATTCTTTGAATTAATTCTTTTCATATAAAGCCACAAAGCTGCCATGGTAATGTGAGAGTCTTAACAGGTGTATTTGAGCTCCATGTCTGACGGGAACCATTATTTGTCTCTAAGGTAACAGAGGACATGCAACAGTACCAGGTGTAAGTGAGAAACCTCATGAGACTGACCTAGGAATACGTAACAAAGAGTTTCTTATACAGCTGTATTAAGAACCATGTTAAGCAGTGCTGGAATGTAACTAAGCATTTTTACCAGTTATTGTACCTACAAATTTAAGGTACTTGGCCTTTATTATGGTATTTCTATGATAGACAACTTTTGCCGACTACTCCATTACACCTCAGTGACAAATACAGTACTGCATTTTTGAAAAGTTGCTGTTTTGGAGATAGGTGCTTCTGACATGACAGCAAGATGGCAAAAATAGGACAGTTTTAAATAAAAGTGTGTCCCAAACTTTGTGTCTGGGGACAATAAACATATCTGATCATTTTACCTGCCATTTTACCTGCCTATTATTTGGAGGCTTACAATAGTATCTTGAACTGGGCCATTTTATATGAATGTACATTTGATAAATCCCAATGTAAAAAAAATTCCCTGTCCTGTATAAGATGGAAGATGAAACCATCTGACATCCCGCATCATGAAGACTTTCGAGAGGCTGGTTCTGTGACTGCTGAGACCCAAACATGCACTGGACCCCCTCCTGTTTGCATGCAAAGATGATGCTGTCTTATACACACACCAACCCTACTCACATCTGGAGGCGGCTGGTGCTTCTGTGAGGATTATGTTGTTTGACTTTTCAAGTGCATTTAATACAATCCAACCTCACATGCTCAGAGACAAGTCCACAGGGATGGGGTGGACCCCTCCTTTGTCTACTGGATCACAGACTAACTGACAGGAAAACCACAATCAGGCTGGGGACCTGTGTCTCTGAGATAATAACGAGCAGCACTGGAGCTCCATAGGGGACTATTTTGGTTCCCTTCCTGTTCACTTTGTACACATCTAACTTCAAATACAACTCTGAGTCCTGCCACATCCAAAATACTCTAATGACACTGCTACTGTGGCATGCATCAAGAACGAACAGGAGAGAGAGTACAGACATCTAATCAATGCCTTCTGTGATTGTAGTAAAAAACTCCCTCCTGATTAACACCACCAAGACAAGAGAAATGGTTCTTCAGCCAGTCAGTATCAGCAGTGTGGCCATTGAGGTGGTGCCAACATACAAATATCTTGGTGTACATCTCGATCACAAGATGGACTGGCCCCAGAACACAGATGCACTGTATTGAAATGGTCAGAGTTGCCTATTTTTTCTACAGCGGCTCAGGTGCTTTGACGTCTGCCCTAAGATGTTGCACACTGTACCAGTGTCTGTATGCAGTGGTCTGCTGGGGAGGCAGCATCAGACAGAGAGATGTAAAATGCCTGAGCAAAGTTGTTAAAAAGGCTGGATCAGTGGTTGGAGGGAGGCTGGATTCACTGGAGGCTGTGAACGGGTTCACACAGAGGAAAGTGGAGGACATCATGGATAAGTCAGACCATCCAAGCTAATTTTTTCCACTTATTAACTGAGTTGGTACTGTAACTGTAAATCGCAAATACGTTTAGTACTTCGATTTAGTGGTTTCTGACTTGTATACTCTTCTAAGTCAATAGTTTACATTAGTGTATCACTATTTTTAAACCATCAAACTATTTAAGCCCTTTGAAGATATAGATGTCTTGCAGTGTTTTGCTTCTGGGAGCAGCATCGCCCTCTCGGACTCTGTGGAGCAGATGAAAATGTAACCAAATTAAGCAGAGATGGAGAGTGGGAGCTCCGTCGTCTCCTTTCCTTTTATGGAAAAGGAACGTGGTTGTTACGTAGACGTCATCAGCGTGCTCCGAAAACCCGGAAGTGTCCAGATCCATGGATGAAACATGTATGGCCGGAGTTAACGGTGTTTGTGAGAAAGCAGCACAAACGTAAATTACATATTTAACACAAAAGTAACGCTGTGTCGCGTATAGCGTCTTGAAGATGAGTGAAAAGGAAAAGGTAAGGTCACAGCGGTTTGCTACACAGCCTTTTTTAGACCCATTCCCCACGTAGCATTGCTCTCATCCTGTCTGCTTGTTTTCTGTATTTCTTCTTGAACGTAGGACTCTGCAGCCCTAAAGGAAGAGGGAAACACCCTTTTCAAGTCAGGAGACATGCAAGGAGCTGTCTGCTGTTACACCAAAGCATTAAAGCTGACTGAAAGCCACGCAGACAGTGCCGTATTGTACCGCAATCGCTCTGCCTGTTACCTGAAACTGCAGGACTACAGTAAGGCAGAGCTTGATGCTTCAAAAGGTGAGGCACTGCACAGTGAGAGGCTGCTGAGCTCATATGTGGACTGAGTTAAATTTTGAAGCACCTGGATGAACAAGGGTAAAGGTGAAAATTGTATTTGATCAATAAGCATCGGAGTTGATGGGTTGTGTCCTTCACTTATTCTGTTTCTTTGGTTCAGAGTCAAAGTACACGTCCTCTCCCGTTATATCTTGAGAATATCATGTATAGGCTGACAGATTTTGTGCCATAATAATGCATCATTTGTAATGGTTTGACTCATTTTGTGTAGTTAGAGGAGAGTAGAATAGAAGTCTTTATTGTCCAGAAAAGTGGAAGTTTTGCTCATCAAACATACCTGTCAACTTAAAAACAGAATGAAAAAACAAGCAGCTGTATAAATTACATCATACTTTAGAGGCAAGTCAGGCTAACATACATGATTTTTTAAAAAATGGTTAACATTCAGATCTTACTTTCAATTCAATTCTGTAGAGCCAATCTAGGTGCTTCACAATTTGGGGCTGAGACCTCATGACTATGGATAATTTAGAGTAGCCAATTCACATAGTACGTGCTACCCACTGCACCACCTCTGGAGAGTTTGTTCTTTGATCTACAAGTAGTTGACCATACCAGGCAAAAGGTATTGGTTAGCAATTCTAAAATCTTTTGACTTGCACTGAAATAGCTATGTCTCCTTAAAAATGTACTGTTTTGCAACTCTTGTGATTTGCATATTGCACTATAACTTGGCATGTTGTGAGACAGTATTTTAGGGCTACAGGTAACCATAGTTATTTTTGAGTTGGATGGTCTATTAGAATTTTTTTCAATCACATTAACACATCGGTCAGTACTCAAGCTACTTTTCCCAAACTCATCACACAATCTGCATTAAAAACAAGCATTCTTGGCTAAACAGTCAATCTCACCTCCAAAACTCACTCAAACCACCCAAGCTTTCATATATGTCTCAAAATCAGCTCATTTATCCAAACACTAGCAACACTCCTCACTCAAAAGCAAATACTGTCAGTCAAAATATCCTGACTTTAAAAAAACACTAAAAACAAGGAGTGCTACCATAAAGAAATAATAAACTGTTTTCTTTGAGGGTTGATTTATCACATAAATCAGCAATTTATCAACAACTTTTTCATTTTATTGACTGAACAAATAGTATGTGACAAGAATGAAACAAAAACCCAGCAGTGTGCTTCAATTACCTTTATTGAATCATACGTACAGTGGACATACCATTTTAGGCATGACCTGGGCCCAGTATTTCAGAAATAATCCTACAGGATTAATCCAGGTGGACTGGATTTTTCTCTGATCTGATCCAAAATTGGGTATTTCAAAGCAGAATTTATCCTGAAGATTTGAATCTGGATTTGT